>VWZW01006574.1:408592-437672 GCA_013397115.1 Edolisoma coerulescens
GACATGTCCGCGGGAGGGAAGGGGCGGCCGACGGGGGAGACGACGCAGGAGCGGGGACGGAGCCGGCGGCGGCACCGAGCCCGAGCGATGCTCTGCGCCCCGGCCCCCGCACACGGCCCGCCCCGCGCCGGCACCCGGCCCCGCCTCCCGGCCCGCCGCCGGCGTCGCGATTGGCTCCGAGCCGAGGAGAGACAGGGTGCGCCGCGGCGATTGGCTAGAGGGCATGTCCATCAGGCAACAGCGCGGTTCGATTGGACAGGGAGCGCGCCCGTCACCGCGCTGTGGGGCCGCCTCGGCTCCGCCCCCCCGCCGCGGTGCCTGAGGGCTCGGTCGGGGGGAGGCGGCGGGAGATGCACTGAGGGACCCCCAGCGCCCGCCCTGCGCCCCCGCCCCCGGAGCGTTTTCCTTGCCGACCATGGCCTCCGGCTGTTCCCGCCGCCTTTGTCTCCTTCCCGGAGCCACCGGCTGATGGGACGGCGGGGCACGCGGACCCCGGTGCTGCGCGCCGCCAGGAGCGGCGCGGCCGGTGTGTCCCGGCTGCGAGGGCCACGGCGGCCGTGAGTTATCAAGGTCACAGAGGCCTCGGTGAGCCGTGAGACTGCTCCTCACCACCCACACCTGGCCCTCGGTCCCTAGCAAGAAGTTGATGCTGGTTCACGTGGGCCGATGGGGTCCGGTGTCCACCGGGTGAGAAGCAGCAGCGCCCTTAGTGTGGTGCCTGCGAGCTCGAAGAGCTGGAGACCTGCCTGGACAGCTGGCACTGTATTGCATGCAGGTCTGCTTGCTGGCAAATGGTGGGGCTGCTCAGGTTCCTTCTTCAGGGCGATGTTGCTGAAGATGGCTACAGGAGCCCTTGCCTGTCTGCACAGAATCGCAGAACCATCGAACAGCCCGGGCTGGAAGGGAGCTGGAAAGATCTTGGGTCCAACTTTTGTGGGAGAGAGCCTAGATGAGATTATCGAGCACCCTGTTCAGTGGCAGCTTGAAAACCTCCCGTGATAGGGATTCTCCCACCACATCCCTGTGTTTCAGTCATTGGTTGTTCTCACCATAAGAAAATTCCTGTCGTGCCTTGTCTTCTCCATGCGGTCCTTTATGAGGAGGGCCTCCATCCCCTTTGTAGCACTCGTATACTGAGATTAGCCCCCTGCCTCCAAGCCTTCTCTCCTCCTGGGACATAAGGTGTAACTCCTTTGGTCTTTCCTCACAGGGCAAGTTGTCCTCACCACCCAGTTTAGTGGCATCAGCAACCTGGGTGAAGGTGCTTTTCAAATCCATCACCCTTGTGAAGATGGACAGTGTGGAGCCCAGCAGCAATCTCAAGGAGACCCCACTAGTGACAGGCTGCTAACCTGAGTTAAAAACATCGATCACGACCCTCTGAGTGCAGCCTGTTGGCCAATTTTCTCCCCATCTTGCAAACTACCTAACCAGCCTGTGTCTTGCCAGTTAGTCCAGGAGAAGGCTTCCTCATGGGTGGAAGCACAGTGAGACTTCCAGTGTTGTAAGTGGCTTACAGGACTTTCTAGCTGAATTAGTTTCTGTGGCTGCCAAACCCAGAGGGATGTGGAGTGGAGCCCTGCTGGAAGCAGATCAATGGAGAATGGGTATAGGATTGCTTTTTCAGTTGAGCAGCCAAATAAGAGGGAGGGAAATAATTCAGAAGACAGCCAAAATAAATATTACTTTCTTCTTCCCTTAGTGTGTGTCTGGGGAAAAACTCAACCCCCCACACTTGTATCAGATAAAACATTGTTCAATCTGAAATGGTACTTGTAAGCTAGAAAGGAAAGCAAATGGTGTGCTGTTTACTCATTTTCTGTTGACCTGAAACACAGTAGTAAAGGCCCTCCTCCAAGAAGTTGGAGGAGGTTTGGTTTTCCATTCTGCCTGATATGATTTGAATTTGCATCTCTCAGATAGCTCATCTCATCATCTCGTCTGCAAGCACATACATCTGATTTAACTTAACTTGCTGTGTTTCTCACCTTCTTGTTTGCTCTTTGCTCTTTGTTTCTTAGCTTATGTTTTCCTTTCAGTATTTCTTATACTTGTACCTATTTTTATTTTTAACAAAAAAGCCCGTGCAACTCTGAGAGCACACAGCCCACAGGGCTGGAGCTGTGCGTGCCTCTCTTGTGGTTGAAACAGTCAATGAGGAACACGCCATCTGTGAACACGAAGCTTTCTTTTCTTGGCACTTCTTTCTAAATACACCACTGAAATTTCTGCTATGGACATAAATGTGGCTTACGTGCCAGATGACGTTTCTAGTAAATTAGTTTTGTGTGATAGGGCTCTGGGATTTTAGCAGGCGTTTCCACCATAACACTGCAAAAAATAACAGTCTGAGAAATCACAGAATGTACCAGAGACAGAAAATGGCATTGGAACGCTGCAATAATCAGATTTTTTTTAATAATTAAATTTTCCTTCCTGCATGTTTTTAGAATTACTTTTCTGAAAACGAGGAAATGACATTCTGTGTGACCAAATTCTTATTTACTCAGTGTTTCATGAAACAGAAGAGTTTCAGCCTGCTTCTGTGCAGCACATGGGCTCCAGTGTCACTGGGCAGCAGACCCTGCTTCGCTGACTTAGTGCAGTATTTAATTATCCTGCTGTGGAGATGTTAAGATATTTTAAATATTTAAGTTGCAACATGGAGGCTTCCACACTCAGCTACTGTGAGCAGCCTTGGAGCAGACATTCCCTCTGTCTGTGCCTCGTGCATAGGAAAGGAGGGAAGGAATATGGAAATACACCCCAATTATGTAAGTGTGAAACTGAGTGTCTGACTCAGCAGAATGATTTCACTGTCATGTTGCTTGTCAGACCTGCTTCTTTTGTATAAAAAGAGAGAAAGAAGAAATATGCTCAAACTGCCTGAAATAGTTCTTTTCATATAATTTTTATTACCTGGAGCTGATAAACAGAAGTCATGGTTTCAGTCCACTACTCTCCAATAAGAATAGCAATTAGTGTTATTTGCCTTTCACCATGCAGTCAAGTACAACCACATAATTGCATAAAGAGGAGAACAATGACATGAAAAAAATTCCCCAAATCTGGTAGAAATTTAAATCACATAATTATGCTCATAGTTTGGAAGAACATGTTGTTACTAGGACAATTTTGTCTCCTCTTCCTTTTGTGCCTTGTCTTTCTTACATCCTTTACTGTAATTTAAATTACATTATTAGTTCATTGTGGCAAGGAATGTGTCTTACAATGCTAAAGCATTACACTTGCAGGGTTTTTGTTCCTTCTTTGAAATTTAGTCTCAGCAGTTTAAGAAAGTAGTGCTCTGATCACCCTCCTGTTGGAAGGTAACACTACCTCGGTTGCAGAGGGATGGTGAAAACACCAGCATAGCTGGACAAACTGAACTAGAAATTTTTTCTCAGTTTTTATTTTTTTATTATTTCCTTATCAATTTGTCCATGTTCTCCTCTAGGCTGGACAGCACATACTTGCTCCTTGCTACTCTGCATCAGACTCTTAAGTTTAATTTTCTAAGTAAACTTGTCTAGTACTTCTGAAAAAAAAAAATTAATTCCTCTGATTGCAACTGAAAAACATGATTTTTAAATGCTCCCATGCCAGGGGAAACCCAACTGCAGTCGGTCCAAGTACACGATCCATAAAATCCCAAAAACAGAACTGAGTGCCAAATAAAACTGCATTATCTGTGAAATCAGGTCGTAACCATTCCAAATGGTCCCTAAAAAGTGTACAGCCAGAACATATCTGGCCAAAAGCTGTCTACATATCACTCTTCTGCCCCTGCAGCAGAGCACAGCAGCTGCTCACCTCACATGGCAGCGCTGCACTTCCCTGAGGCAGTGAAAAATACTCTGAAGGAAACAAGGCAGCTTTACCAGCAGAAGGAAGAGCTGAGGAGCTGCTCTGGGCACGGCCTGGCTGAGTGGGAGGAAAGCAAAGCCTGAGCACCTCTTTGCTACCTGGGCACAGCCTGCTCAGTACACCAAGTGAGGCTGAGGCCCCACGAGAAAATGAATCAGTGGCTGTAAATTAAAAGTCCTTATCATAACAAGTGAGGCATGAGGGGACAAAATCAGTCTGCATTTGTAACTTTCATCTTGGCATTCCATATGTATATTATTGACTTTGTATATTATTATAGTTATGTATATTTTTGACTTTGCATGCTTTGTTCTTTTTCTTTGTTATATACAGGGTGTGTGATTACCCTCTGTTAAAAGGATAAAAAGGCAACCTGACGGGTCATCCTGTGGGATTTTTCAGATTTGTGTACAGCAGAGATACAGCAGCTGACAAGAGCCACTACACTTGTTTGCACTACTGCAGCCACAGCAAAGATAAAAGTCCCAGTGTCACAGCTTTTACTCCCAGGTATGGGGCCCCTCAGTGGGTGGTGGTTATTTTTTTACCTTTATGGTTTCTTTGGTTACCTGCTTGGATGGACAGTGTACCCAGACAGTCTAGTCAGTACTTCCTCTCTCTAGTTCATACCACTTTTCTCTGCATAAACACTAGACACCATTTGTTGCTCAAGACACTGTTTAACAGTACTTTCACATCCCCATCCAGGGATGCCTTTGATTCTTTGGAGCTGTAGAATAAAATTAATGCTGTTCTGAAAAGTCTTCCTTTTGCTGGCAGATTGCTGAATTGGTGGTGTATTCGGAAGAGATGGATGCCTCCAGTGACATATGGATGTGCTACACACATTGCCTGTGCCCTTCTGAAAGAAGCCCAGACAGCTTCCTTGTCCTGCCTGGCTCAGGAAATGTGGACACAGAACCATGAGGAGTGAGCAGGACACTGGAATGTGCAGAGAGAAAAGAGGACTGACCCACGTGCCGTGCAAGGGTAAGAGGCCCTGGCTACCTGTCAGTGTAATGCTCTCAGGACTGCTCACACAAAATAATCCTGGGGCAGCTTGTCCTGCTGAGGAAGCCAAAAGCTTTCCTGTCCCATGGACACAAACCACGCCCTTAGCCAGCTCTGACCTTTGCTTACTTACACCCTGAACTGCCATCTCTGGGGACAGTTGAATCCAGATACCCAGACTGTCCTCCCTATCGTAAAATAGCAGCTCCATTTTAAAGATATTTTGAAGCATTTTTGTGTTCCTGAGTGTTGCCTCCCCAAAGGAGGAAGGGGTCACAAATTTGTACTTATATTAGGCAACAGTTCCTAAAAGTTATCCGTGCTCAATTAGTGAAGCAAGGGTTGCTTCTCAGAATCACCATTTGGTAAGCACCTGTGAAGAAGAGCTACGAGAGCTACCAGAAAGGATGTGATTGACTAAAATAGTAATTTAATTGATGTCTGGTGGTTTGCATTTTGCTCTTTGATGGTGAAAATTTAACTGAAGCATAAAGCTCAGTGTCAAAGCAAGAGAATTTCTGAGAGCCAGGTGCTTTCCTATGAGTTTTTCCTATTTCTGATCTTGATCTCCTTTGTCTCTTTCCATTCAGGATGGAGCAGCAGCACTGGACTACTTTGCTTGCTGTGGCAGGAATGCAAACTGGTGATGGATTTTGATCTGACTGGTAAGCAAGGGTATCTATAGGGTGAGGCTGGGTGCAGTACAGAGGTTTCCCCACTTTTGTGCTGGCTGGAGATGCATCACCTCAGAGCACAAACTTGTCTTTGCTTGGGTTCCCAGAGTGGTTTAATGCACATCACACAGCATGAATACTTTGTAAGACCAAAGCAGTTCTGCTTACTGATGTCCTTGTGCTGGATGTGGTACATGAGGATTGGCTCTATTGATTATCACTAAAATGTTGTCTCTGCTTATTTTTGCCTATTCCAAAGAAGGTTCTGCTGGCTAAAGCCAAACAAAACATTTTGTACCATTCCACCCAGTTAGCTGCAATAGCCTTGATGTAAATCCCCTGTGATTTCCCTATGGCATTATTTTTGCCACCTTCCTGGACTCCCCAAGCCTGACACTAAGCACAAAGATTTTGACTGTTAACAAAGGGGGTGAGTTTACCAAGTATTGCTTCACAAGGAGGAAAAATAAAATAGAGTAAAATTTAATTAAATTATTAACTTAAATTATTCCCACTTGTGTTTTGCCCTAACTGACAGCATTAAACCTGTGACAATGAGGTTGCTGGCAGCCACAGCTGACAGCGCCGTGGTGGGGGTTGAGGATCAGGCTCAGTGAATTCATGGTGAGTATCTCTGTGCATTCAGCTTTCTCTTGTGCAATTGCAATACAATTCACCACCTGAGCTACTGCAGGACTACTCATTCAGCTGGCACAACCTCCCTGCCTGAGGAAGTGCTGCTTATACAAATAAGGTCTGTGGAGCATCTTTGCTGCCCCTTGAGAGCTCCTGTGACTTGGCTCGGAAGCTGCACTTGATGAAGCGTGTCCCTAAGGTGCCATTGACACACTGACTTGGGTGACACTTCAGCTTTTCACACTCCAGGAGCATTCATGCTTGCCCAGCTGTTGCCACACATTTAGACAGGCTACCTGCCATATGGTGATGTAAGATAAGTCATTTTAATGATATATGGGAGAGCAAACTTTTGAGGGTTTTTTTTTCATCTTATGATGTCTTTTCTGGAGAAGAGTGGTTGCTGAGAAGAAATCATTATTATGCCAGCAAGAATACTTGTCTAGCACAAACTGTTTCTCCAGTAGAGAAAAGTTTTTGCAGCCTCCCCGAATTTTTACCGTAGCTGCAGTATAACAAGGCTTTCTAAAGTACATGTTCTAAGTCACTAGCAGCTCATTGCAAATGTCAAATATCAAATAATTAATAACAAAATTGACTCCCAAATTAACTCAAAGAAAAATCTACTGGTCCAGAAATATTCTCATTAATCATTCCTTAGACCAGTAGAAATCAAAAGTCATGAGTCAGCCCTGTCCTGTTTCTCCCCTAACCCATGGCTTAAAAATCAGGAGTCACATTTTTGTGGTTAAATCAGTCTGAATTATTTTGTTCGCCTTGTGGTAACTTGAGTCTGTATCTCATAGCTGGATCATGTTTTCAATTATGATTTAAAGTCCCCACAACAGCTGCAGATTTCCTGTTTAAGGAAAGCCAAGATTCTCCCACACCTGACCCATTGTGGGTAAAAAAATGAATTTTGTTACCCTGCTAAAAGTGCTAAAAGTGCAGGTGTTGGCCACTGTGAATACAGGTGGTATGTTTCAAAGACAGACAATAATCTACAGAATCAAGTAATACACTGGACTGATTGTGAAATTTTATCTTCACATGCCTTTGAGTTACGTTTTTGTTTCCTAAAGCATCCTGCCAGATAAATAGTCTTTTTTTCCCCCTTTGCATTTAGGATTTTGCATCTTAAATATTGTTTCTACTGGTGTGCTTCAGGGACAATTTTAAGTTCTTGGTATGCCACAATCCACCAGGACTAAAAACGAAGCTAAAATTTCTGATACAAAAGCAGAAAACAGCCTGAGAGGTTTATATAGAGGCCATAGGAAACCCAGCTTTAGTTGCACCAGTATTGTTAAATTCAAGCCTCAAACAGAAGAAACAGGTGGGCATGGCAAAGGGTCCTTTATCCAGCGTTGCCTGGGGAGAGTGAGGATGCTCATGTTACTCCCTGCTGCTTGAGCCCTGTTGGTACAGCACTGTACTTCAGCTGCAGAGCTGTGCAGGCACACAACCTGCGTGTATGCTATGCCTAAATTGGGGAGGGGCTGGGGGGTAGATCTGCACATCTACACATGGGAAGTAAGTTCTTATCACCTGCTGCCTGCAAGCCAAGCACATCCCCCTCACACATGAAGGCCCAGTTTTTTGCCCTGTGGTTTCCCCAAACACCCCCCTCCCTGCATCTCTGTGTAGCTGTTGCTCAAACAGGAACTGTTTTGCCTTTGCAGCCTTTAGCAGATGATGCTCTAATCTCCCTTTGGCATCTCCCTGCCGGTTGCCAATGCAGCCATGTGCACATCTGAGAGCAAATTTTCTAGGACAACATTGGGAGGTAAAATGCTTTCCCTATTTGTTTTCTCTCTCCTTGCATCCTAGCTCCTCCTGCCCCCTCCTCTGAGCCCTTTTTTATATCCTCCTCCCCTTTTCCTGGCCTCTGACTGCAAAACCAAACTGGTACTTGCTGCTGGTGCTGGGACCCTTATGTAGGTCAACCCCTGTGTGTCAAGAGTCTGAGCTGCAGTCAACCTGCAGCTGCTTCATGATGCAGGAGGGTAATCGGGCTTATCACTTCTTGTGCCACTTGGCCCTGCCTCTCTTCTGCTTCCTCGGCAGCTCCAGAAGTGCCATGCTGTGCCAGTCCACCTGGCTGCAAGCTGCACAGAAATCCCTGGTTTGTCAGTCCAGGAGCCCAAAGCAACTGAGAGACCTTCCCAGAACCATGCGCACGGGGCTTGTCCTACTGCTGGGAAATGCTTCTGCACGGTGTCCTTTCAAGCAGAAGTCCAGAGCTGCAGTTTAAAATGTCACCCAGAAATGTTCTGTGCCTGCAGATGGAAGGGGGGAGGTGGCACCTGCCAGCTGTTGGGTTGCTCTGAAAGGCTGTTTTGTCCACTGTGAGACCCCCTTGCCCTCTCCAGAGATGCAGGTCCATACAGTGGTTACCTCACCAGGGAGAAAAATGTTGAACGATGCAGAGCTGCCCTCCTAGTCACGTTCCTGCTGGGCTTGCTTAGGCATTTTTGAAACTCCTCTGAGCCCCCCACTCAGTGTTTTGTAGGGTCCTTAGCACTGAAAATCAGTCTCAGCATGAGTCTCAGTCCCTCTCCTACCAGCTTTCAGTAACAGTAAATGGAAAGCAAATTCAAATCTTCGCCCCATCAGAAACCTCAGCTGCAAAGCTGTCCTGTTGTTTCATAAGCTACTTTTATTTTTGAGCCTTCAGACCTGTGGCACATCCCCTGCAAAGGTTAAATTCGAAATTAGCTGCACAAGCATGGGAAGGAAAGTCTGTCTCTCAGCATACATGAGAGTCCCCAACCCCCTCCACAACAAAATGGAAGTGTCTCTGGTTCAAGGCAGCCTACCCGGCAGCGAGCTGCAGGAGCTGCAAGCTATTATTTTAGTTCCCAAGAAAAGTAATTACTATAGCAACCAACACATCCGAATGGCTCTTTGGCTGCTGCCGAGACACAAACAACTTGCACACAAAGGCACATCAGAAACGTGCTGTGTAAAATGTTCTCGGGTAGCTCTGTGTTTTCAAGAGCTCTATAAAATGTGCGTAACAGGCTTCTGAGAAATGACTGCCAGAATAACAGCAAGCAATTGTGCCGTGCCACGATCCCAAAATAACCTAATCAATGGCTCAGTATATTTGCCCCTGAAGAGATGAAGCAAAAAAAAGCAGAGGCTCCATTTTAAGCCTATGTGCCGGGAAGTTCCCAGCAGAGCTGAAGATACATTCAATAAACAGACAATAAAATGGTGGGGGAACGTCTCTGCTTTTGTTCTGTGCGCTGATTCCAGCTCCCTGCAGGCTTCACGTGCCAGCTCATCCCCTCAGGCTTATGCAGAGTGTGTTGGGAAAAGGGATTTAATTACAGTCTTGTAGTGCTGGAGGATGTAAGAAGCGATGTCTGCGTTCTTCTCCGTGTCTGTGCAGCAACCAGCCCCCACAGACCACATCTCCAGCCGCAGTGCTGGGCACTTCGCTGCCGCTGTTACTGAACAAGGAAGCTCCTTGAGCAACAGCAAACTGTAATCATTGGCCATTGCTTAAGTGTTACAGGTCTGGAGTGCCTCTCTCACGTTCAAATCAAAATGCCAGTGGTGTGATAACAGCTTAATAGCTCCTGGCCTCTGCCTGCAAAGCTGTTGAGCACTTCGCGGTGCCGAGACAAACACCCTGGGTTCCCCAAAACATGAGATCTGGTCCAAGCAACCTGGCCCAGGAGTATTGTCCAAAGTTTCCTCACAAGACACACACAGACATGTCACCTGTCTCAAGGATGGTGAGCAGCATTAACATCACTCTCCTGCTCCACTGCAGAAGGCAGCTCTGATGAAAATGGAGGTTATGGATCTGGGTAACTCAGAACAGAGTTGGATCCTGTGAGTACAACACATCCCTTCAGAAACCTGAACTGCCCTTTAAAATTATTTTCTTAATCGGTTGAGTCCTCAAGTCTTGCTCTGTGTCCAGAATAAACTGAAAATCACAGCTGGATTTAACATAAAGACAAAATTAAGGACGGAAATGTAGTGATGTAATTTATTACAGAAGAGCCTTATGACCAAATTAAAAAAGATCTTCTCTTAGAGACAGTGTTTTGGTTGACTGTAGCCTTTTAAGCAACGCTACTTTATTTTGGATTAAAGAGAAACATCTGAAAAAAAGCAAAGTATTTTGAAAAATATATTGATAAAATAAAGTATTTCTACAAAAATAGCACAAGCATGTATAAAATCCAATGCTTCACTTCTGTCTTGAAAAATGGTAGCTGCCTTGCAGGCATCTGAAATTTCCAAACTTCTGATCCCAGGGAAATAAATTCTCATCTGTAATTTTTCTCGTAAAAACTTTATTTTGTGATAGGAGTTGACTGTGTGTTAAATGGCTCCCTCTCAAAAAAAAAAAACCAACAAAACCCAAAACCAACCAACCAACAAAAAACCCAGTTCTTTTTCACAGTGTGCCTTTTTACCAGCTCTGTGGTGGGGGAAAGGCAGGACCACTCACAGACTGACTTCCCACTTCGCCTTTGCTACTAAACAGAAATATCTTGCCTGGTTTAGAGGAGCTGGGACCAGTGGGACCAGGCACTTAATCCGCCTTCATGTCACACTTTTTCTATACCTGCTGTGATAGAGGAGATAAATCCTTGTTCCTCACAAACATTTTGCATGTTGGCTTGGGAAAGGCTGCTGCATTTTCAGTGAGAGAGAGGGCAGATAAGGAGTAGAGAGCTGGTGCAGTGCCCAGCTGCTCGTGCAGAGCTGCAAGGCAGAGAAGCGAAACCAAAGTCTCGGAGATGAATAGCGAGCTCTTCTGAGCACTCCCCGGCTGTAGAGGTGCCCTGCTGCCAATGCCAGGTGTGTTCAGGCCCAGTACTGCAGTTTTCTTCTGGAAAGAAAGAAGAGAAAAATGAAAGGAGCTTGCATTTGACCATCAGTGTAAGCGAAACTCAGCGCCACAGTGAACAAGGTGCCAAAACCCCACTTCCTTAAAAATAGGAATGACTAAAAAGAAAATCCATTGTGGTGAGATGTTGAACATGACTTGCTTGTATCCTGCCCCTCCACCTTGTCCACCTCCCCCATTCACCAGAGGCAGAGGGGCAGGATGCATGCAAAGATGAGCCATGAGAAATCCTCAAGGTCATGAAGCAGGACTCTTGGAATACCTTGCTCAGATCCTGAAGCTGCCATTGCTTCTTACTGTTTCCTGCAGGATTCAGGCTTGTGCAAGCTGCTTTCTTTTCTAGTTTATCTGCCAGCTTGAAAATCATGTGGCTGGTTCATGAACAGATTGGTACTGCTTTTGCAACCACACAGCCTTAGATGGCCACTGGGGCTCGAGTGGTGTTGCATCTGTGAAGGGAGGTGAGAAAATCAGTGTTCATGACTATTGTATCAGACAAAGAGTTGGACCTGGACTTTCTCTGGTGTGAATCAGAGAAGTAAATCAAAATGGCAGCTCCTCTTGTGTTAAAAACCCCACAGCTTAATGAAATCTTGTCTTGTCCCTGTTGAGGGAGCTGAGGTGCTAAGGAGCGAACTTCTGGGAATGCTCTGCACGTGAAAACACTCCATGAATCAGTTATAAATGAGACTGACCTCACATCCATCCATCCTTCCTGCTCCTAAGTTTGGGCTGCTCCCTATCCTGTCTCATATGGAAGGTGATACTGATGAGCAGAAAAAAGGTATGTTTGCTTCAGATGTTGTTTTTGGATAGAGAGCATGGGTTGTGAAGGTGCAGAAGGAAACACAGGAACAGCCATCACTAACAAAGAAGTGCAGGTTTCCAAGCCATCTCTGCTCAGCCCCGGGTGGGAGGTTTTGTTTCTGTGTTGGCTTGCAATTTGTAGTTGGTCTTGTCAAAAGATTATGGCTGTGTTGGAAATTAATATTTAGCAACTAGTGGTTGATGGATCGAGGTTTTTTGGTGGGAGTCATTGGTTCTTTGAACAAATTTTGAAAATGGGCCCTCATAGAAATACAACCATATCCAATTGTCGTGAGGTGCTCTTGCCTTGCACTTGAGCCTTGCCAAGAGAGGTCAAAACTGTGCACACACATACTTAAATGTTGCCAGGGTTTTCCCTGCGGACTGAAAATGCCTGCAAAGGTAGGCAGGAGTCGGTATTTCAAAAGATGATGATTTTTAATGGAGTCTGGGTCAGAGCCACAGCTCTGATAATAACACCCTGGCCAGCCTGATTTACAGCACCATCAGCAGGCGCTGCCTTGTGCCTCTTTGTGGAGGGGCTAAGGGAGCACATAGGGGGAGAAAACAGCATTTTGTCGTGCCACGCTTTGCACGGGCCGTGAAAGTCCTGTCGGTGTGATGGAAGTGGGGGAGAGGAGCTGCTGGCGGCGATGCTTCGGCCCCCGAACTTGCGAGCTGGCGGCTGCGCTGCCCGGCCCGGCAGCGCCCGCAGCCTCGCTCCCTCCCCTCGGCATCCTTCCCGCTGCCCCCGGCACCCTTCCCGCTGCCCCCGGCCACCTCCCGGAGGCTGCTGCCCCTCGGTGACCGCCCCGGGATGCCCAGCGCTCCGCTCCGCTCCGCCGGGCACGGCGCGGCTCCGCCCCGCGCGGGAGGCGGCCGAAGGTTATTCTGGCTGCCCTTTGGAGCTGGGAGTGCTCCGCTCCCGCCGCCATTGCTTCTTCTTCCTGAGCGTCCTTCCCGGGCAGGGCTGCGGCTCCCGCCGGAGGTGCCGGTGGCCGGGTTGTAGGGAGCGATGACAACGGTGCGGAGAGAGGCGTTCGGGCGGATGCCCCCGGAGGAGGGAGGCGGAGAGGTGGAGAAGTTCGTCTTGCAGTCGGACAGCGTGAGAGTGGAGATCCTGTCTTTTGGGTGCATCATCACCACTCTGGAGACAAAAGACAGAGATGGGCAGTTTTCAGATGTTGTCCTAGGATTTGACACTTTAGAAGGTGGGTCTTAATATGTTTCTTTGGAAAAAAACAAACCAAACCAAAACAAAACCACAATCAGGCAATTTAACCAGCACTTACGGGTTTATTGCCACACTGCGTGACCTACCTGTAAGATCCCACCATCCCCCCAAATCATGGGCTGGAGAGACATAGTCCCTGCTGCCTCTCCTGGGCTCTGTGGTGGGTATGGAACAGGGATGCTGGTGGCAGTGTGCCGCTCTGTTGGGGCAGCTCTGAGTCACTCCCTGACTGGCAGTGACAGAGGCCTTTTATGCCAATCTGCAAAGAATGCAAGATCCCATTAGGCTGTTTTAATCAAAGATGCGCACGACTAATGAGCTGTGTGTCCTGTGAAACCCTGGGACTGCAGTAACCTATTTAGTCCTGGAGGGAAGCAGAGAGAGACTCCTTTGAGTCCATAAGCACTCCTGGAGACTCCCCATCCTGTTCCAGGGGTTCTGTTTAACCGTGTGCTGTTTCTCTGGCCAGGTTACACAAGGAAGCACCCATTCTTCGGAGCTGTCGTAGGCCGTGTTGCCAACAGGATTGCAAACGGGAGGTTCACCCTGGATGGGAAGGAGTATCAGCTGTTCCTCAACAACGGGCCCAACAGTCTGCACGGAGGAGCCAAGGGATTTGACAAGGTGAAAATCCCAGTGTCCTGCCAGCATACAGCCTGTGGGGTTGTGGCAAGAGGGTGTGATGTCTTCACTCCTGAACCCTGCGGCATTTTCTGGCGGTTACTGAGTTGAATCAGCTCAGAAAGTGCTGTGAGTGCAGGAACAAGGGGAAATGAGACAGATCCTGCGAGCTGCTGGGTTGGCTTGTCTTTGCCTGAGTTTGCAGGGCTCACTTATGTCATCCTTGGATGCCGAGCAGAGGGTTGCTGTGCTTCCTCTGTGTGACTGCAGCCCTGAGCCTCATGAGCCCGGTTCTGACAGGGTTGTTCTGGGCAAGGTGCTGCTTCTGCAGAGCCTGGGTTGCGACTTGGCGGTGAGGACCCAGCCTCAGGAGCAGTGGAGGCTCCCTAGGCACTGGCTGCACCGCCCTGGTGTGCGGCATGGAGTTGTGCCAGTGCCCAAAGAAAGTTTCCTGGCGAGCAGTGGTCTGTCCATGCAGACTCATTTCCACCTGTGGTTTCAAGGCTGTTACCTGCCCATAGCTCCTCCCAGAGTCAGAAGGACTTGAGTTTGCAGAAACTTATCAGTGTTGCTTGTGACAGCACCCCCAAGTAAAGAGAGAGCAGGGTGGTGCTGCAGGTTCAGTCATTGCATTGCCCCCCTTGGTGCCGCTTTCATCCTGTGACAGTATCCCCCAGGCTCTCACTCTGACTCACTGCAGTGGGGGATTAGATCAGGCCTGCAAAATGCCCCAGGATCCAGGATCATTGTCTCTCCTCCCCAGCCCTCCCCTATGACCTCCTGAGACGAAACAACCTTTCCTTGGCCCCAGGGCACTCAACCCTTTCCATCTCCTCCCAAGAGCTGCTGCTCAAGTCAGATATTTGTGGTACAGGTGGTAAGAGCAGTGGAGGATCTCTTCTCTTGAAAGCCTTGCTGATAACCCTGCTCGACTGCAGAGCAGGTTCAGAAGTCTCTGCTTTCCTGAAGCCTTGGGTTTTGTTGGATCAAGTGCATTTGTAACTAGCAAGTAGCCGATCCACCATTTCCCCCAAAGAACACGAGTGTGCTGGTGCAGATGCTTTCATGGGTTGATGGGGTTTTTTGGTGAAAGGAATCCAGGTTGATGGGACAAAAGGCAGAGTGCCTGGAAAAAAATCACAATGTGAACTGGCATCAGGTTGGGATGAAGTGCTCCTCAACAGCCTTAGAGAAAAGGGAGTACTGGGGATGGCTTGGCTGTTGTACCCCTAAAGAGGACAATTTGGTTGGTTTAAAGTTTCTTTATACACCCTGACCCCTGTGATCTGGAGCTGAAAACATGCATTTCTTTGCAGCCAGGGCTTCCAGGATGTCTTCTGCAGGCAGGGGATGTGGTCTCTTTTTCTGCTTCTCCCCCTTGCTTGCTGAAGGCTCACCAGCTTGCTGGGGACAAGGCAGTGACATCTCCCAGCCAGAGCTTTGTGTCCTCTGGCCCACAGGGCACACTTGGACACCTGCCTAAGACCCCCTCCAGCCAGGAAACAATCACTGTTCAGAGGCAGTGAGCCCTAACTGCTCAGCCCTTACACAAAAAACACACACACTGGCATTTGGCTGTGATTATCTTGGTCATCTTCTGAGTTTTGCCTGATCTCGCAGACATCAGTGCTGCGGTCGCCGCGTAGTCTGATGAGAGCAGCTTGCAGCTGCACTTACAGGGCAGCAGTATGTGACCACACTGCTGGGGGACTTTAGAAAATAACTCTCTTATCTTAGACAAATATAGTGATACCTGTGTGCTTCCTGGACTTTAATAGCTTTTTCTTCAAAGAACTTCAATAGAAACTCGTATTTAAAAAACCGCAGCATCCTTACAGCCGTGGGAGCTGCAGTCAAGCTGCACGCTGTGGAGGAGGGCCTACTCTGCAGCCAGGTATATTGGGCACCCTCAGGTTCTGTGTTTGGTGAAAATGCTGGCTTTTGAGCATGGCCCCATGTTGGTGATTTCTGTGTAGGACATGAGAGGGATCAACTCAACAGTGTTATCTGGCCCCTGTTCCTAAATCTGTCCACTTTGATTAGACCGTAACTATTCCTTAGGGAAATGTAAAACTCCAGAGAGCCGATTGTTGCACATCTATCCTCTCAGCATGAGGCCCATGGCCAGAGCCAAACAGGCTGTCTGGGCAGCTGTGTGCTGGCTTGCTTCCCTTGCCAGCATGTTTGGCTCCAAGCAGAGCACTGGTGCTGGTCTCTGGCAGGGACAACAACCGGAGAGGTCCCAGCTCTCTGCATGTGTCTGACAACACATCTGGTACCATTTAACCCAGCCCTGGGCCAGAGCTCCCAGTGTGTTCTTACACTGTCCAAGAAGCCAGACCTGGTGAGCAGAGGGAAGGGTGGCAGCTTCTTGAAGTGGTGTTGCCCATGAGAAGATCCATGGAAAGGGGGATCAGTCCAGCTGCAGGGCAAAAATCAAACGTGTGGACTCTCAGGCATGGCGTAACACAGACTGGAACAGCACCCCCCATCAGACTGCCAAATTGCCTCGTTTGTTTTTTGGCTGCTCAGTGGAAAGCTTCTGCTGTTCTCTGCTGGTGGTCCTGGCTGACCAAGAGCAGGCTGGTGCTTGTGTTTCCTTTGGAAAGGTGGCTGAAAAAGCCTTTGTTTCAGTGCAGTATCCCTTCTCTACCTGTTTTTAGCCCAGCCTGGGGCAGGAGGGAAGGGCACCATGTTCCCGTTCCTGTCCCACTAATGCCATGCTCCTTGCAGGTTCTCTGGAGCCCCCAGGTGCTCCCAAATGGTGTCCGCTTCTTCCGGCTCAGCCCCGACGGTGAGGAAGGCTACCCTGGTGACCTGAAAGTCTGGGTGACCTACACCCTTAGTGGCAGGGAGCTGGCCATCAACTACCAGGCCCAGACCAGCAAGACAACCCCCATCAGCCTGACAAACCACACGTACTTCAACCTGGCAGGGCAGGTAAGTGTGGGGAGATGGACCCCGTGGAGACACTGCAGAGGAGGAAAGCCTGGGGACCCATGGGATGATCATTGGCACCATCATGCTGGTCTGGGGACACATCATGGTTTTTGGGGCACAGCAATGAGGATTGTCTCTGTGCATCATGGGCTGCATGCAGGAACAGGACTGAATCACATGGACCTCAGCTGAGGACATGTTGTCTCAGTGTTTCTTGAACAGACACATCCAGTCGGGAATGTTGGCTCTCCTTTTGTGTGTAACTGGGGAGTTTCAGTCTCTCCTGGTCCCTTGGGAAGATTATGGAGGAGGTGCAGAGCTGGCATGCCCTAGTGGTGGCCTGGCATTTCTTAGCTGCATCCTGTTGGCATTTCTGAGAGGGTGATGCAGTTGAGATCAGGGCCTGGAGTGGCAGCGCCAAAATACCAATGGGCAGAAGAAATGTCATGGAAAGGGAATGTGAGCTGGCCAGGATTGCAGAGTAGCAAAGTTGCAGCAGCAGGATGCAGAGGGCTCCCACACACCCATACAGGGTCCTGTCAACCATGTGGACAATGAATTGCAGCTGTGTTTTAATCTCACACTGTTTATAACTGGGCTTGGAGGAAAAGGATCTGAGAAATAAAGTGTTTCTGGGCAGAGCAATAGGATAATACAGTGCAGTCACACTTGGATGTGAGACAAAGGCCTTTAAAAGTGTTAGTGAGAGACAACCCAGCCCCTCTGAGCAGGAGCTGTGCCCGGGCTGCTGCCCTGATAATGGCTGTGTCGTTGTTGATGTACCCTCTGCTGGTACTCCCAGAGGTGCTGTAACACCAACACCTGCAGCGTGCAACTCGGGCGTGTTCCAGAGGAACAGGAGACCTTTGGGCACGAAATTGCTGCTCGGCTTAGATAGTGACCTGAAGGCTCAGCTTTGAGCCTGCTCCCCTTCCAGCCCGGCAGGTTCCCTGCCAGCATTCCTGAGGCTGTGGAAGAGGAGGAGGAGCGCACCCCCGCAGCGATGCAGATGAGACAGGAGGATGGGTTGCATTTCCCCTTGCTTGCTTCCTTCCCCTTTTCCCTGCTGCTGTGTGCTCAGTACCCAGCATGTTTTGGCTAGTCAGTGTGCAGGGTGGTAGTGCTTGGTGAGGTACAACTTCAGATGGATGGTCTCATCCCTGTGGGATTTACAGCTCCTAGGGCCTATGCAAGTTTTTGCCTGTGCCAGTACCTTTGTCCTGTGCCCAAGGTCAAGGTGGAATGAGGGCCAGGAGGTGCTCCAGGCACTGCCAGATCAGCTGGGGCACCACTGTGGACAGTCACTTCACAGCTGTGCTTAGGGCTGCTTGAACAGTGCCTGCAACAGGAATCCCAGCATTTCCCATCCTCCTGCAGGGCTCCCGTGATGTCTATGACCACGAGATCTCCATTGAAGCAGATTCCTACCTGCCTGTGGACGACACCAAGATCCCTACTGGTGAGTGGTGCAGTGCTTGTGGCACAAGGTGGAAGTGGTCTTTCTGAGCAATGTTTGTGGGTGTGGGGAGCAGCACTGCCTGGCTAGGGGGACATGCCAGCACCCAGGGGACCCCAGGCACGGCGGGGCCCTCACCTTTGGGGCACGGTCCCACTGCACCTGAGCAGGGTGGGCAGAGCCAGGTAACCTGGTTCATCACCAGCCCCAGGGAGCAGGCAGGAGCAGCAGGAAATGGGGCCAGAGGCATATGGGATATGAGGCTGCAATGTGGAGACAAGCTCCCTGTGGCACCTGAAGGAGTGTTTTCCTTGGTCCAGGTGGCTTCTGCTCAGCTTGGTGTGTCATGCTTGTGCACAATCAGGGAAAGAGCTTAAGGCCATACCCAGCCCAGTGCCCCACTTCTCCCTGCTGCTTTCACCATGGAGCTGTTTCACATCTTAGTTGTGGCCAGCTTGCTACCCCTGACTTTTGCAGTTCCTTTTTGTGTGGGTAGTCTTAGTCCTGGGGTGAAGATAAGATTTGTGCAGTTATTAAAGACAGACCCCCTGTGTGCAGTGCCTGCTCTATTTTATGTAAGTGCTTGAACTGGAACGGTTTCATTTTTCTTTCAAGGTGTTTTTCTGCCCCCCCCTGCAAAACCCCTCACCTTTGGGTCAGAGTGACTGTGTTTTGCACTGTGTTTAGTATGTCCTAGGGTTGTTCTTGCTGCTTCATCACAGGACACTGTATTTCCACAGCAGGTCTTAGCAAGGACAAGAGAGAAAATGTTGTCTTTGTACATATACAGACTTTGTGCATTTTCTTGCTCCTTGTCTGTGCTTTGTCTCTGCTAAGAAGAGCGGTGTCCCCAGGGGCTGCCAGCTGTGCTGGGGGACAAGGTAGGGTTTGCTGGCATGTGGTGAGTGGCTGAGCCTGCTGTTCTCCTTGCTTAGGGGAAGTGGCTGCCGTGCAGGGCACTGGATTCGATCTCCGGCAGCCTGTGGAGCTGGGCAAGCACTTGCAGAAGTTTCACCTGGATGGCTTCGACCACAACTTCTGCCTGCATCAAGGGCAGGATCGACGCCTTGTAGCCAGGTAGGCTGGGACCTTGGCAGGAGTCCCCAGCCCTGGAGCCATGGGGTGTCCATTCAGCCAGTCCTTTGTCATCCTCCTCTGGCATCTCCGCAGGGTTTTCCACCCGCCCACCGGCAGGACCATGGAGGTTCACACCACCCAGCCTGGCATCCAGTTTTACACCGGGAACAACCTGGATGGCTCCCTGAAGGGCAAAGGTGCTGCCACGTACCCCAAGCACTCGGCTTTCTGCCTGGAAACCCAGAACTGGCCCGATGCCGTTAACAAGGTGAGCTGTCCATTCCCCTCCCAGGGGCTGCTTGGGTCCTGTGGCAGGGGACCGTACCCCCACTTTCCTCCATGTCTCTGGGGCAGTAAATGTAGGAGCAGAGTCTGCTTGTCAAGGGGACACTGTAGACACCCCAAGTGAGGCAGGCACAGGTCACAGTGGCTTTAGACAGGGGTCAGTCAGCGCAGCAGGGACTGGCCCTGTGCAGCCCAGCTTCCCAAAGATGTGGGGTCTAGAGCAGATGACCCCACTGGGGCCTTGCCACATCCTCTTAAATCTGAATCATTCCTCATGGCCTGAATTCAGCCAGTGGTAGGACTCACGCACTCAGCCTGCTGGCAAGTGGTGGGTGGTTACACACTGCTGCTGGAAATGGCTGGGGGGAGCTGTGGGAATATGCCTTGGGAAGACCAAATGCATGCAGCCATGCTTTCTGGTCCCACGGAATGCACTCACAGTCACTGATGTGCTGCTGCCTCTCCCCAGCCTCACTTCCCCAATGTCCTGCTCCAGCCGGGTGAGGAATACAACCACACCACGTGGCTCGTGTTCAACACTGCTTGAGGAGAAGGGCTGCTGACTCCCACCACTGCGAGTGGTAAGTGCCTCCAGCAGCTGAGCCAGAAATCCTGCCAGGTGCCAAACAGAGCTTTCCAACTACCCTGGGTGATGCATCTGATCTGAGAGCCTTTTTTCTCCTCTGTGGTTTTCACCTGTGGTTTCTGCTGGCTTTAACTTCTGTCACCATCTCTGCTGCTGTCTGGTCTGTGCAAAGCTCTCACGCTCTGTCCAGCCTCTCACCCTGGGTTTGTTTCACAGTAAAAATGCACTGAAAGCACCTTGTTTAGGGGCACGGCATGTCACAGTTCCAACTACAGCAGGGGAGTATCTGGTAATATTCATGTGGAGCATGTGGGAAGGCTGACGCAGTTGTGGTTGTTTGTTACAACATCTGCTATTTCCATCAAAGTGCTCTCTCTAAATGGTGTGCAGTGCTCATAGCTTTGTGGAGGACAGTGTGCTGGGATTATCCCAGCTGGCTGCCCTGGATCCTCTGATTAAACTCCTATGCTCTGCCTTGTTGCTGAAGTGGGCACACCCATAGTCCTGAATATACAGCTGCAGGAGAAAACCCATCAGCCTAACGCTGTATTTCCACATGAAATCTCCAAAACCCTGTACCAGGGAACTGTCTGATGAAAACCTCCATGGTTCTGAGGCTTCAGAAAAACTGGCACAAGCCAGGGGATGACACCCTATTAGGATGACATCCTATTAGGGAGCTGGTAGCCCACTCCCCAGGGAAAGAGATAGACAGTCCTTGTGCCTGGCACTGCAGCCTGGGTCCCACCTTCTCCTGCCATGCTGCTGCACCCAGGGCCTGCAGCACTTCACCGTGCTTCCTCAGCTGCAGAGATCCAGGAATGTCCTTGTCCCCAAGGAAGTGCCTGGCCATTGGGCTTGCAAATGTGGCAGACCAGTCACAGTCAGTTCTGCCACCCTGACACCGAAAGAAGCGCCCCGCTACTCTCCTGCCATACACAGTAGTGGTCGTATTGTCTGTGAGGGCTGGATCCCTTGGAGAACAAAGCCCACCAACAGGGAACACCAGGTTGCAAACCAGGGAAACCCCATTTCTGCCATGAGAGTGGGGTTTGCCCACCACACTGGAGACCTCCCCTTGCCCCTCACCCCCAGCCAGCCTGTGTGGGGTGTGCACCCCCTGCCCAGAGGCACAGGGTCACAGCAGCACCACTCACACAACACACCCCTGCGTCAGGGAATCTTTTCCACCTGCTCACAAACACTGTAAGGAATTTGTGGTGAAATCCTCTCACACTCAGGCAAGAGCTGCAGCTGCAGAGTCTCCAAGGGCAATGACAAGCTGAGGGAGGTAGCACAGCCACCCTCAATTTTGCACAGCACAGCTGCACAGAAGCACAGATGCCAGCTTTGCTTGAGCTTCCCCTCTGCACCTTGCGAGTGCTGGCTGTCCTTCAGAGTGGCTGTCCCCACCAGCACAGCCCTGCTCCTTGCTCAGGTTCTCACTGCTACCTCTGGGTTTAGAGGAACCCCAGCCTCCCTAGAGAAACCCCGGGGTCTTCTGCTCAGTCTTCCAGTGTCTCTGGGTACTGAAAAACAGGTACCAGTAGAGCTGTCGTGTCAGTCTGCAGGTTTATTGTGGAGCAGGTTTGCCTTGAGAGTACAGAAAAGAAAAGGTGATGAAATTCCAGAGCAGTGGCGTACATGTGCCTCTCACTAGGTACACAATGCACAACCAGTAAAATATTCCAAACACGTATCACAGGCTTCAGGCATTTGGGCTGAATCACTGCAGGGTAACATTTGTGTCAGCCCTGCTCTCCCACTGTGGCAGCAGTGGGATTTGGCGTGTGTGGCCAGAATCCACCTGGAACACCAATGGCCATGGTGAGCCCCAGTGAGGATCCAGGCACAGCAAGAACCACAGCAGTGAGGACCAGGCATAAAGGCCAGAGGATGCTGCAGCAGAACAGCACCTTCAGGATCTGGACTGTTGACTCATCCACTGGAAAAGCTCCATGCAGTCATTGTTAACAGGAACCCTGTTTCTTGAAAACCGTGGGTTACTCCAGGTGTAACCAAAGTTCATGTTGTAGCTTTGATTATTTAAGCTGTTCTGCTGTGCTTTACACAGTGGAAGCACACTGCCATGGTAGATTGAATTGGAAGCCCAAACAGGCCTGGCTTTCCATTTCAGTGTTTATTTACTGCTGAAACTGGCCTTTATTTCTGCTAGATAGCCAATCCCAGCAAAAAGAAAACAGGCTTTTCTCCCCTCTGCCTACCAGTTTGCTTGTTCACAGTCCAACATTGTTGCCAGTCCCTTGCTGTGATCTGTGTCGAAGTGCCTTATCATGCAATTCTTTTAGACAGAACGAGGACAGAGTCTGCCACACCTATACACAAATAATGAATCTTGCAGGTTGTGTATTTGCTGTTAGAAATTGGCATCATTCAACAAAGCCATCTCCAGGATATGGGCTGCTTTACAACCATACCAGTTTCTGTGAAGCAGGTCAGAACTCCTGAGGTCAGCTGAGAATCTTTCACTTTAAGGATCTTCCCTCAAAAAAGGAAAACCCGCCTTGAGATATATTAAAGTTTTCTTTATATCAATAGCCTAAGGAACTAAAAAATGCAACAAGAGAAAGTAGCAATTGTCAAGTTATTAATGATTTCTACTACCTTTAGAAGTTTCTGCAGATGTTATTTGCTTAAAAGATGTGTTTTGGAGGAAAGTTTATCCTTACGTTTTTGGGGCATCTGGTATCAACAGTCAAACACCAGAGAATGAGCTTTGCAGAATAAGCAGATCAGGCAGAAAAATGAATGCCCACTAAATAGGAAGGACTGAAAAGGGCATATGCAAATTTTTATCTATCTGCAGACAGAGATGGATTTTAAATTCCATTTCAAGGAGAGCAGGAACTGATCCTTTCACCAAAGACCATTCAACAGTAAATGTGAAAAGTGACTACCTTGAGAAGACACCAGCTGGGATTAATGATTCCCATTTTAGACATTTTTCATCCACATTACATGGCACACAGCTAAAATTACCCAAACGTTAACAGAAGCAGCAGGGTTACTACAGAGAAGTTTTAGTTAAAAATACACATTTTATTTCAATGTGCCAATAAAAAAGTCCCACATTTTCATATCACAGGAAGTTAATTCATACAATAAAAAGAGACCTGTGCTAGTCTATTGGTGTGACTAACTCAGAAGACCCAGATCATGCCAAATTTTAGTTGATATACTCTTCTATCTACATTCTTACATTTACAAAGACACCACAAAATCCCTTATAATAATGTAAGCAAAATAACTTTCTTCCTAAAAGATTAACTTCATAACTTTAATCCATTCTTTCAGGACTTGCACTTCGTTGAGGGCTTCCTGATGGTGAACGGCTGAAAGGAAAAGAATCCACAATTAACATTTCAGTAGTTGTTTGGGAATCACAAATACAGAAAAAAGCAGGAGTATACCCAGACTCTGGCTCCCTTTAAGCACTGTTTTTTAATAAAATAACCAATCACTATTGATAAAAGTTAACGGGTTGATGATCTGGAGATAACACTTTTTTTCTTTACTGTTATTTTTAAAATGAGATGACTGTAAGGCCATCTAAAGGGTATTACTTATAGTGACCTCCAAAGAGGCAAGATACTTCTTCAGTGTTCTGATACAGCAGCTTGTCAAAACCTGTCATGGTGATCACTCAGCATTTATGAGCATTTATTCATGCCCTTGTGATTGTTTGACACTGAAGTTGTAAAAATGAACTATTAAAGAATTCTAATTAGGGAAAAAATGCTGCTGATTCTGTCACTACACATATTCTACACATTACTCTTTGTGCATACACACAGAGAGAAAACGACTTACTGACTTACTGGGAAAGAAAAAAATCTAACAGCAGTGAACGTAACAGGCTCGATTTGCCTTTCCTGACTGCTGTGCCAGGTTACTCCACTCTACCTTCCCCAATGTCAATGTAGTTTTTTAATGAGACTGAAAGCTGATTTCCTACATTTATTCTAAGCTTTAAGCTCATCGGTCTCTGTGCAATAAAACTGTCAGTGAACCAAAAGGAACAGGGGAGCAGACAAAGACAAGACACTGCTACATAAACCTGAGGATTTATTGCCACATATACATATTACCATATAGAAAGCCACAACCACAACATTATTGCTGTTAAAGAGATCTCAGCAAAATACCTTTCCAGTATTTTCCTACAAGCAGCAGTCAAACTCCTCAGCAGAGATCAGTGCAGATACTAAAATGCCAGCTCTACGGAGTCTATGCTATTAGTAGGGAGACCAACGTACCTTCTCTTTGGAGATGGTGACCGGGACTTTGACCGGCTGTCAAAACAGAACATCATCAATGCAGCTTAAATGTCAAATGCAACTTTCATATTTTTTTAAAAAAAAGTTTATCAGAAAGCACTGGAATTAAGCCAGAAGGTCTTTCCAATGGTAAAGTTTTCAGATCAACTTTTCCTCTGACAGGGATTCTCCATTCGTTTAGCGCGGAGATGCATTTTCAGCAGACAAACAGGAAAACAAGGGGTGGTACTGAGGTGAGGCTTTGAGAAAAGCAACATCACCAAATTGCTGCTGTTTTATGAAAAGCATTAACAAAGCTCAAGCTCTTTATCTGATGGATAGAAAAATTTAACAGAACTGAGCACAAAGGCACAAAAAATTAGTACTATGTTGGAAACTACAAAGAGACAGGTAAGGAACACATTCCAAAGAGCTGCAGAGGAAATGTTATCATTTCTGTCCTATCACAAAGACGTTAGCTGGGGACCCATGTTTGGGGTATATTCTTCTAAAGGACCAGGCTCTGTTAATCATGCAAACTGAAATTTGAGACACTACTGCAGGCTCTATCTGTGCGTGCTCACCTCTTAGCCGGCGAGCCAGACTTTGATCTGCCATGAGACCTAGACCTGCAACAAGAATAAACAGAGCTCAGCAGGGAAACCGAGAGCATGCAGGTTCCCACGTTTGGGACAGCAGGATTCACACTCAGTGGATGAGAGCTGTCATGCTGAATACACAGAATCCTGCAAGTTTCCAGGGCTTTGCCTGTTAAGTTTTAGAAGAAATCTTTTACATGGATGCTGCACATATTGCTGTGTACTTTGGTCCCTGGCTGATGACCAGTCTTTGCTGGTGCAGGTGGCAGGAACACAAGAACAACCCAAATCCTGACCAGTATTTTCACAGAGCTGATAGAAACCCACGCTCTAAACTTGCAGGTTTTATTAGACTTGAGCAACATCTGCCACTGCAGTTGCAGACAGCTCATTCCTACAAGTATCTTCTCTGTGAAGTTCATCTTACACATCCACTTGCTTCAAGTTTTTTTTTAATGTTTGAACTTAATCCTTATGAAAAAAATCTTTGAGACTGCTGCAGCACAAGAACACTAATACTGCCTGAAAGCCTTACTGAAATTTTTAGGTCCCCAAAGGAAGTGTTCTACATTCCACATCCAAGGCTTTCCACTACAACTTCCAGATGTGTGTTGTGACACTGTCAAACCGGCAAATGTCATGTAGTAGTCATTTAGTCTGTCTTCCTCATGAACCCAAAGCCTGTCTCTGAGTGCAATGCATTCCTTGGACTCTTCTGTAAAGAAATAATCTTTCAATTGCTTAAGCACAATTATTTTGCTACTTCTGTCTAGCTGTATGTCTGTAACCTCCTATGCCTCAGTCACTTTAATCCCTACTTACAATGGAAAGTGTCACAATAGTCTAGAAGTGTCACTACAAATATCCTTTACCCTGCAGAAAAACAGCATGGTACCAAAGAGAAAACAATGGTGGTAAAATCAAGATGTTTTTCTCTTTGAGAGTCTGTTTCCTGCTCTTCACTGACAGTGAACAGTGATAAGCCATGATTAAGTCATGTTGGAACAACCAGTACTAAGATTCAACACGGTTTAGCCACAGGTGTGAAAGGCACTGCTCTACTGCCTCGGGGAACCACCTCCTCTCCTTACCAGCTTCTGGACTATTTGTGTGAGGTTCTGCTCTTTAATTAAGCCATCTGGTTTTCATCTCTCCTTTCCCCTAAAACTCTCATCATTGTTTGCTGGTCCACCCTCAGAAAGTGCCAACTTCAGCTGTGGGCTTTTCCACTTGCTCCCTTTAGCTAAAGCTATCCTGTATTTTCTTGTGTTCCTCCATGGTTGACTGTTAGCTGTTTCAAAGAGCAGCCATTAGAACAGCCCAGCAGGCACAGGGATAGGCTGGGCTGTAAGCAATCCCATATCCAGAGCACAGTTTCCATTTACTCTTGTTCTTACAGAGAACACCCAGTCAGCTCTGCTGCCAGGACAAGGCTCCATGAAGCACAGGCTGCACTTACTTACTATCAAATAAATTTTAAGAGAACAAATGGCATCCTGTGTTTCCCTAAAATTTGATTGTTATTCTTGTGACACATTTGTTGGTACAAAATAATTCTGGCAGGTGTTTATCTCAAATTAAAATCAGCTCCTGCAGATTGACACTGATATTCAAGAGAGCTGGAATTGCAGCTGTAACACTCAGGGCACCAGCACGCCCTTCAAGACTTGCCCAGCTGCAGAAAATAAAGCATTAACACACTACTGGAAGGGCACTCTGCTTTCTCTGAAAATTAATGGGAAGAATCCACAATCTTGTGTGTACTACACAAAGAAAGAGAAACTTTTGAGATTAATTCTACATTTGTTAGCTGTTAATGCAACCTGATCAAACCAGTATTTGTGATGGCTATGGGGACCTGGATGTTAGTGGTGTGCAAAAGAATAAAGAGGAAGAACAATCTTCTGCACTGCTTTTCAAAACTATAGACCCCTAAGTTACTGGAAGGAAAACACATATTTTTCTGGGAAAACACGCCAACAGTTGTTAAGAGTCTAAACAGACTTTTAAGCAAATTTTACCAGCTATCTAGAGTCACATACCTGCTTCGGGGCCATGTAACAGATCTGGATCTAGATCTGGATCTTGATCTAGATCTAAAATTAAAAAACAAATTAAAAGCAAGTCAACTCAAGCAGAAGTGACGACAATTACAGCACTATATAAATTAATGTCTACAAGTCGAACTTAAAACCTACATGATCATAGACCTACGTGATCATTAGACAAAAAAATTAATCGTGGCAGATGCCACTGTCTCAAAGTAAGGTCGCAAAACTCATTGTGAATTTAACTGGGATTATCAGAAACTCTTTAAGGCATGCTGACTTCTAGAGGTCAGCACTTTTTGAAGTCTGCCATCTAATAACTTTTGGAATCTCCTAATTAAAACAAGAAAACACCAACAAAAATAAAGCACATAGCCTTTTAAAAATGAGTACTAATTACCTCGATCTCTTCAAGGAACCCGACCGGGACCGGCGAGGAGACACGGACCTAGACCTACGAGGAGACACGGACCTGGACCTGCGGTAGGAAGCTGACCTGGACCTGCAAAGAAAGCAATTCAACAGTTGTTCAAGTGTGGCTTCTTCTGAGCACAAGAAGGCAACAGGAATAAAAGACAAACTCAAACACACCTCCTACCACGGCTGCGACTGCGTGACCGGGAATACCTTCTTCCTCGGGACCTCGAGCGGGATCTAGACCGGGACCTGGGTTTAGGTTAGAAAAAACAGGTATCAGCAGACAGCTGCAGCAACCAGCACATGTGAGGCCCTGCTGAAGTCAAAACTTTTTTCAGACAACTAAAGAACTAGCATCTGTCAGTTGGAAAAATGTCTGGGCCTACTTGTCTTGAGCATTTTTACTACCTAGAAAAATGTTAAAAGCTGAATTACATTGCAGAATTACATTAGAATAGAAAACACTGTAATGCGTATTTAAAATAAACCTTGCAAGTTTGCAGGTCGACCCTCTTTGGCCCAAGGTCTAGCAGATCTAGACGATCTAGAAGTATCTATAGGCGAGCGCTGCATCTAGGTAGGTGTTCTCTTCAATCTAACGACGATCAAACTGACAGCCCAATGAGCCAGGGTGAGGCTTGATTGACGCAAGAAGATTTTTCTAGGTGGGAATGTGGTCAATCTGGTGTTCCTCTTTCTAAACCGGAGGGGGGCCCCAATTGAAAGCCAAATTTACTGTTACGGCGGTCACCGTCTCAAATTTTCTGCCCTTAAAGAATAAGGTGAAGCTACGTGTAGATGGCTCGAGGGGATCTGGCCTCTTATGCTGATCACCTCAAGGTCTAGGAGGATCTTAAGTGTCGGATTTGCAAGGCGCCTCAGCATGAAATCTTAAGGCTCGTGACATTCTGAATCAAGGCGACTGACTCAAACGAAGAAACCTGAAAGGTTTTGACCAGGTTGATTATTAAGATATTAACATTTGATAGAAATAGCAACAAATTGTAATATATACCTATACATTTATTCTAGCGTTAAAGTTTAAAGAAAACTGGTGTAACATTCTGTTCTTTGCTAACAAGAACTACACAAAAGCGAGCTGGCGAAGCAACGCGGCCGCCCCGGCCCCGCACGTACCTGCTCCTCCTTCGCCGGCTATAGCGGTGGCAGTCATAGGCATAGTGGCCTTTCTCACCACACTCGTAGCATCTGTCGTTGGGGTCGAAGGGGCGCCGGGCAGGGGGCCGGTCGTAGCGGGAGCGGCGCGGCATCCCTGTGGATACTTCCACTCTCACCCTGGAGCCGCAGATCACCCTGCAGCAAGTCCATGAAGGCTCTGTGTTAAACCTTACAGTCTATGACAGAACTACAGAAGCACAAGACCGAGAGAGAAAACCCCGATTCTCTCAGTAGCCTCGGTAAACACACGAAATGGACACGTACTTCCCGTCAAGTCCACGGACAGCATCTTCAGCATCTCGGGGGTCTTCGAACTCCACGAAGGCGAACCCCGGCGGGTTCCTGGCGATCCATACGGTTCTCAGCGGTCCGTAGTAGCTGAAGGCTCTCTCCAGCTCGCCTTTGCCGGCGCCCGTGCCCAGATTTCCCACGTACACCTTGGTCTCTGCGGGAGCGGACTGGGTGTTAGCGCGGGGCCGGGAACGGGCTC
>VWZW01006574.1:443426-547959 GCA_013397115.1 Edolisoma coerulescens
CGGCGGGGAGGGGGCGGGGGAGGGGTGGCCGCGTGCCCGGCGCCGCGCGCGGCACTGACATGGCGGCCGCGTGTCCCCCAGAGACCAAGGTGTACGTGGGGAACCTGGGCACGGGCGCCGGCAAAGGCGAGCTGGAGAGAGCCTTCAGCTACTACGGACCGCTGAGAACCGTATGGATCGCCAGGAACCCGCCGGGGTTCGCCTTCGTGGAGTTCGAAGACCCCCGGGACGCTGAAGATGCTGTGCTTGGCCTCGATGGGAAGTACGTGCATACCTGGAACTTCTTTGAGGGCCGCAGTCCTCAGTTTCCCTGCCCCACACCCAGTTTTGGATTTCTCACGTTCGTTGCTTGAGCGCATCAGAGAAAAATATTCTTTTGGCTGATACCTGCTGTGTCTTGCAGGATAATATGCGGCTCCAGGGTGAGAGTGGAAGTATCCACAGGGATGCCGCGCCGCTCCCGCTACGACCGGCCCCCTGCCCGGCGCCCCTTCGACCCCAACGACAGATGCTACGAGTGTGGTGAGAAAGGCCACTATGCCTATGACTGCCACCGCTATAGCCGGCGAAGGAGGAGCAGGTACGTGCGGGGCCGGGGCGGCCGCGTTGCTTCGCCAGCTCGCTTTTGTGTAGTTCTTGTTAGCAAAGAACAGAATGTTACACCAGTTTTAACTCTTAATGTCGTAAGTCAACAGGTGTATATCACAAATTTTTTTTTTTTTTGCTAATACATATAAAATGTTAATATCTTAATAATCAACCTGGTCAAAACCTTTCAGGTTTCTTCGTTTGAGTCAGTCGCCTTGATTCAGAATGTCACGAGCCTTAAGATTTCATGCTGAGGCGCCTTGCAAATCCGACACTTAAGATCCTCCTAGACCTTGAGGTGATCAGCATAAGAGGCCAGATCCCCTCGAGCCATCTACACGTAGCTTCACCTTATTCTTTAAGGGCAGAAAATTTGAGACGGTGACCGCCGTAACAGTAAATTTGGCTTTCAATTGGGGCCCCCCTCCGGTTTAGAAAGAGGAACACCAGATTGACCACATTCCCACCTAGAAAAATCTTCTTGCGTCAATCAAGCCTCACCCTGGCTCATTGGGCTGTCAGTTTGATCGTCGTTAGATTGAAGAGAACACCTACCTAGATGCAGCGCTCGCCTATAGATACTTCTAGATCGTCTAGATCTGCTAGACCTTGGGCCAAAGAGGGTCGACCTGCAAACTTGCAAGGTTTATTTTAAATACGCATTACAGTGTTTTCTATTCTAATGTAATTCTGCAATGTAATTCAGCTTTTAACATTTTTCTAGGTAGTAAAAATGCTCAAGACAAGTAGGCCCAGACATTTTTCCAACTGACAGATGCTAGTGGTGTGTTTTTGTTGTTTTGTTTGATTTGGTTTTTGGTTTTTCTTTTTTTTGTTTTATTCTTAAATTCTTTCTTTAGTTGTCTGAAAAAAGTTTTGACTTCAGCAGGGCCTCACATGTGCTGGTTGCTGCAGCTGTCTGCTGATACCTGTTTTTTCTAACCTAAACCCAGGTCCCGGTCTAGATCCCGCTCGAGGTCCCGAGGAAGAAGGTATTCCCGGTCACGCAGTCGCAGCCGTGGTAGGAGGTAGGGCTCTGCCTTCTGTGTTTTCATTCTTACTCCTCCCTCTGGGGGCCCCTCCTTCCTTTTCTGTAGCTACTGTGAAAAGTATCTTGCAGTGATTGGGTTGGTTTTCACTTTGTCTTGTAGATCCAGGTCAGCTTCCTACCGAAGGTCCAGGTCGATCTCTCCTCGTAGATACAGATCCTTCTCACCCCGCAGGTCCCGCTCTGGTTCTCTAAGAAGGTCAAGGTACGTGGTTGCTGTTAAACCCACACGTAACTTGGAGCTGAAATACCAAGTATGGGTGTATAGCATATATAATGTGAACAGTAAGTTTGCTTATATGCTGGTAGGAAACTTTGTGGTGTTACATCCCTAAGAGCTACTCTGAACACTTTGTTAAAAATTTACATATATAATTTTGGAACTGCTGTTTCTAAGATCTGATTTTTTCTCTCTAAGGTTGTACCAAAGTTACAGCCTTGTTCTGTGGTTAAGGTTTCCAAATTCAGCTTCGTGTGTACAGGGTGTAATTGCTTAGTCAAGTAAGACAGTGGGATTCCTTTTACATGGATGGCAGCACTGACCAAAGGTGCTCCAGCCTTCTAATAATAAAAGTTACCTCTGCAAAACCACCGACCCAACAAAATTCTCAGTCTTCTGAGACATTTACAATAACTGATCTCTATCTCACCTCCATGAAGCATGTGATAGTAGAGCTTTCATTGCTTTTTCCCAGATCTAGGTCCAGATCACGCTCCAGGTCCCGGTCTGTTGTATGGCCTCGAAGCAGGTGAGACACTCGTTTTAATTCAAACCAGTAAGAGTTTTGGTGTGGTGTTTGGTTGTGGTGGTGTGGTGTTTCTTCCCCGCCCCCCCCTTCCCTGGGGGAATTTGTCTGGAAGGAGTTAGAAGACTGTCCAGCAGAGCAATATTTGCACTTAATAATTTATGCCATCTCACAGACAAAAGTATTGATGTACAATTAAAGGTCTGTGGAGAGAATTTTTAAAAACAAGTTAATTCTTAGGTGTGTAGTAAATTAAGGATAGTCTTGAGTGCTGCCTTACTGTTACTTAGCCATGCTGCTGAGTACCAATTCTGGGTGGTTGTGAGCAACCCCATCCTCTGTAACTGTGATCCAGTAAAAAGTTACTTGTTACAGGGGGAGAAATGGGACAGACAGAAGCTCAAGATAGTGACCAGGAAAGTTTAAAAGCAGTGGCACGTAACATTTTGTTTAACATGTGCCAACAGCATTTCCATGAGCTAATGGGCCAGGTAAAGGTGAATCTTGATTACCCTTCAGAAACAGTTCTGAGCAGAAACAGAGTAAAAGTATCTCACTTTTTTGGCCAAATGTGTTGAACTGAGCATTCTGATGTTGCGTGGTAGCCTGAATTCTGACACTCCAAGAAGACAAGTATTTTTTAAGTAACAGCAAATACTTGAGTTGATAAAGCAACTCTAATAAATGTGGGAGGAAACTCTCGCTGTTAAAGTAGATTTTCATTCCTGAGATGAACTGGGAATAGTTTAGTCATTAGTAGCCAGATACTGGCACAAAATCTATATGATGCTTGAATAAAATCAGCACAGGGAACTTGAGCTGAAGAATGCACCAGCTCTTCAGCACACAGGCTTACTTGTGGCTGATTCCAGGCTCTTAATGTGCTCTTAAAATGTTTTCTAAGATGACACTTGAAACTATTCTTCCCTTTATAGAAGGGATACTTGCAGGTAGGAAGAAAGTGTGGGAGTGTGGTCTGGTGTTTGTGGAACTGGCAGCTGAAGCTTTGCTGGGGAGCTTCCTGTGCTTGCACTCTCCTGATGAGTGGGGTCTCTGCAATAAGAGCTAAAGGATTCCCTTGAAATGCCTGCAGCACCAGAGCCTTCCCTCTGTGGCTGGTGCTGCTGCGTGGGGTGAATTTGCTGTTGCTGCTGTAGCTAACTCTCCATGTGTTTGCATGCCCACTGGCTGCTTTGCTGAGCTTTATTTTTCTCCTGTTGTAGGTCTGAGTCTCATGGTAGATCTAAATCTGGCTTACCTGCTAAAAGGTGAGCGTTCAAATACAAGTACCACTCAGTTGGTTTTTGTTTTGGTTGGTGGGGTTTTTTTGTGGGGTTCTTTGGTTTTTTTCCTCATGATTCAAGATCTCTGTTTTGGACCAGTATTTCAGTTGCATGTGGAAGAAGGTTTTCTGTTGCAGGGTTGTTTTTTTTTACTTCTCTTAGCTGATTTCAAAAACATTTTTCATACATTATTTTTACGGGCTTTTTTTAACAGCTGATTTTTTGTGGGACAATAGGCACTTCTTCCAGGATTTTGCATACAGATGTTATACACTCATTATCACAAAAAGATATTTTTGACAGGATTTGGGGCATATTTTCTCCTACCTTTGTTCTCAGATGTCTGTAGTTCTCCCTCTCCCTAACTCTCCTTGATTCACTCTTCCTGCTTTGCAGGGTTACTGTGATTTACAGCAGCTTTGAAGCTGTGTGTTGCTCTTTTCCTGAGGGCTCTGGCTTCCAGCATTTTTCCTTCTCACCTGCAGCTTCTTGCTTAAAGTAACTGGGTACACTTGCTACCAGCAGTATCAATGCATTTAACAACATCAAATTGTTCTGGTTTGAAATGGTCAGAAGTGGCTTCTGAGAGTAGCCAAGTGTACCAACCCCACTGATTGTTTTGTTTTTTTGTTTTTAAACAGCCGCTCAAAGTCCAGATCACCATCTCCAAAGAGAAGGTAGGAATGTCTTAAAGCTGGAGTCTGTCCTATGGTTAAATAGCACTAGAGCTGGAGCAGTTCCTACAGAAGTTAACTTAGGCAAGGATAAAAGCTCAGGGTTTTTACTTGCCTGAATCTGTGAACTATGAGAAGATGAATTGTTTGCAGGCATTTCCTGCTGCTGGTAGTCAGAATGTCATGATGATAACTCCTGAGGAAACCTACTTTAATGAAATGTTCCTGAGGAATTTAGAATCTAGGGAACAAGTGAGTAATGTAAGGGGTGGAGCAAGCCATGAAAGTGTTGTAGGATTAAATTCCTGCTGCTGACTCCTGCAGTCTCGGGAGTTGCACAGCTGCCAAGCTGTGCTATGCTCCATGGAGTAAGAAGTTTTCCTATGTTACCAGAGAAGTATGTGCTGGAATTGAGATTTCTGAGCAGGCTTGATGTCTCAGCTCTCCTAAGTAGTCCTCAGCTTTCAGGCTTAAAGCAGTTTTTCAGTTAAAGTGTAAAATACAACACTTCTTTTATTATTTGAGAACTGTAAATGAAAATGGGAGTGGAACTCCAGAGGAAGCCTGGGGTAGGATACACGGTTTCTGTTGGTTTTGCTGTAGGAGTTGTTCCTAATGGTTTGTTTTGTTTTTTTTTTTCCCTTTCAGTCACTCACCATCAGGAAGCCCTTGAAGGAATGAAAGTTTTAAAAGAATGGGTTCAAATTTAAGAAGTTTAGTAAAAAAATTATTTTGTTTACATTATAAGGGATTTTGTGATGCAAGGGCTTAGTCCTAGAAGGCTGTTTCTATTGACTAGCAATTGGCATGAATTTCTATCTTCTAAAAGTCATATTAGCAGACTAATACAAAACTCTTCTTGTTGTGTTCATGTTCTGTGATCTGAAAATGTTGGGCTTTTTTTTTTTTGTATTATTGGTGCATTGAAATAAACCGCATTTCTAACTAAGAAATAAATGGTGATAACTCTGCTGTTCATGTTTGGGATGGGGAAAGCAGGCTGTGTGCCCCTGGGGTGAAAAGCAGCAGGCAGGCTGGCACAGGCATGTGTGTGCCTTCTTCCATCCCTACAGAGCACCAGTTAGAGGGAAAAGTTACCAGTGCCAGGTGTCATTCCTGCTGTTCAAGCTGGAATGTTACGGTGATCCATACCTTGTGTTACTCCCTGCACCCCCCTCAAAAGCTTGGGGAGGCAGAAAACCTCTCTGGGGGTGCTCATGCACCCGGTGATGTGACTTAAGAGAAATGTCTACAAAACATTAACAGATTGGAAAAAACAATGTGTGAATGCTGGCCTGTCATGACCATTAAAGGACATGGGAATGACTCACCTGAAGGTATTTGAAATACTTCTGGAATATAAGCTATTGAAATAAATATTTTTAGAAATCATGTTTCAGATTTTGGTTGTCCAAGTACTACTGCTTTGTGATACATGGGGTCACAGTTCTGGTGCAAAAGATAATAGATCTGCCTGCTATTTTTAGGAAATTGGAGGAGTTTTGTGGAGATGACAGGTCCTAAGCGTAACCTGCAGGTCATGTTCAAGTAGCTGGAGCTCTGGGGAAGTGAGAGCTCAAGTTCCTCCTGTCCAACCCTGTCTGCCTGGTTCCATCCTGGCAGCGTAGTGTGCCCAAGGAAGGGCCTTGCTGCTGTCCTGAGCTGTGGTTGCTTTGGGAAACCAGACTGTCCCCATCTCCCATGGATAGGTTACTGGAAGATTTAATAAAATTGTGCAGGATCTTTGCCAATTTGATTTATCTTTGCAGCTGATTAGGCTGGTATCAGAGTAGCAAGGAAGGTGGAGTGCCAGGTAATTTTGACTTCAAAGCCTTCAGCCTTCTGCAGTTGTGCTGGTTTTGGCTGGGACAGAGTTCTTTTTCTTTAGTAATTTCATTATTGCTGAGCAGTGCTCACAGGGTCAAGGCTTTCCTGCTGCTCACCCGACCCCCCTGAGAGCAGCTGGGAAGGAATACAGCTGGGAAAGCTGATCCCAAGGGCCCAAAGGACATTATGTCAGCATCTACAGCTGGGGGAAGGGGTGGGGAATGGGCAGTGAGAGGCCTTGTCTTCCCAAGGCACTATTAGGAAGGATAGCACCCTGCTTTTCTGGAGTGGCTGAACACCTGCCTGCCCATGGGAAGTGGGGAATGAAATCACCCCTTTCCTGTCCCTGTGCCTGTGGCTTTTGCTTTATTAAACTGGCTGTATCTCAACCCGTGAATTTTCTTACATCCCATTCTCTCCCCGTCCCAGTGCCAGGTCATGGAGGTGGGATGGAGGAGGGAGTGGCCCTGTGGTGCTTAGGAGCCAGCTGGGGCTAATCCATCCCAGCAGAGCTGCAGGGGCCGTTCTCTGCATGGGGATGTTGGGCTTGGTACTCCTGTCATCTTCCTCCCAGGAGCGTGTCAGTATGGAGCTGCAACCCTTCATGTGTATTTTCAAAAAATCAAACTGTTCCCCAAACGCTGTCCCTCCCTCCACTCATCACGGCTCAGGCTGCAGGCTGGGGATCAGACTGGTGGTGGAGGCAGTGTTCACCCTGGGTTTACTATGAAAGGTGACAGCCCCGTCCTGGCACTTGAGGCACTTGATATTTGAGCAGCTTGGCTGCAGCAATGCTCAGCACTGGAATTAAGCAAGGCCAAAGGGAGGAAATAATAGTTCATTATTACTACAGCATTTTATCACACACTGGAGCAGCCCAGTCCCCAGAGCAGGAGTTTGGCTAAAAGCTTCCAGAAGTGGGACTTTGTTCCAGCTGTGCAGGGTAGCAGCAGGGCTGCCCATACCAGAACAGGTTAACAATTAGCAATGGCCTCTGCCCAAGAATTCATTTTAATGCACTACAGCAGTCCCATCTTAGATGTTTTACTTCCCAGTGCAGGAAGGGCTAGAACAGCCTCTCTTTCAGGGAAAATGTCCACACTGTCCTGGAGTTCTACCCTGTCACAAGAGCAACCTCCACTGATCCAACACCACTCTGACAGATCCAGTACAGTCTCCTCATAACTCCTCCTTTCATAACCTCTTGACACAAACCAAATGGTGCTCACCTGTATAAGGGGTTTGGGTTGAACTGTAAACAGAGGGTCCCTGGTCAGCCAAAACTGCCTGCCTCAATAAAGTCTTGGTCAAAATGTAGAAGTGAGTTTAAACCACTTCAAAGCAGCTCCCTATGTCACACGCTGCCTCCAGACATGACTATTACAAGAAACAGCTGGCTAGCAGCTGTTTGTGTGACCAGAAAACACAACTGCCACGGTCTAGTGCCATGAAAAAACACTCTTGGAGGTTTCTATGCCTTCTGGAAGATTTGCCATTTTCCCATTTCCCAGAGTCTACTGTAAGCCACCTTAATTTCAACAAGCGAGCAAACAAAAGAAAAAAAATCCCAGAACTGTCAACTGTACAGTTGCCAGCTTGTTCTTTCAGAGGTCACTGCCACGTTTTGGACCAATAAATACATCGAGACACTGATGTTACTTGGTCTGTTCTCAGGCAGTGGCAATGGGTGATCCTCTACAGAAAGCTGTTCTGATGTCACTGCGTGGTCACAAGCTTGACAATCATTCCGATGATCCGAGAGCCACGGGGGCACATGCACAAATCCATGCTGGGATTCTTGATTTTATCCTGCAGCAGCTGGTCCAGCTCACAGCGCAGCTCTTTCACCAGCTCAGCCACCTAACACACGTGGTAAAACACAGAGGGAAGGGTAAGGCTCAGCTCCAGCACAGCTCTGCAGCTCTCCCAGGCCGGTCCCTCCTTTTCCTCACCTGGTGAGAGGCAGCCACAAACCGTATCCAGCCGTCATCCAGGGAAATGACAAAGTCCCCCTTGAGCAGCTGCATGTGCACCTGGCCGCCCCCGAGCAGCACCAGCGGGTACACGGACACCATGCTGCAGTCCCGGATGAACACGCGGCTCGTCTTGATCTTCTCGTGGTACACCAGGTACGGGCTCTCAAAGTGCCTGGTCTGGGACAGGGACACAACAGCCTCGTCAGAGGGACACAGCTCTTCCTGCCTCTGCCTCTTGTACAGCTGCAAAGAGCAGCAAATGTGCCTGAAGTGCACCTGCATCACTAACAGACCCTCTCTGACCCGTAAGAGCTGACAATGGATTTGCCAGTTATCCCTTGCTGTTTCCCACTTTGCATGTGAGACATCAGCTAATTCTCCAGGGCTGACTCAAGGAAACAAACCGGGGCATGTCCCTGAATTATCTGTCAAGGAGTCATCAATACTGAGGAGAAGCCAGGGGAGCATTGCAACTGAAACTTTACTTTGCAGGTGTAGCTTAAGAAAACACAAATGAGGGGGTTATTGAAGCCACTCCAGAGGCTGGAGTTTAACTCTGTGCCCAAGAGGACACTCCTAACTCAGGAATGCACCATTATTTACAATCCTAATACAGGACTGTTCAACCATTAAGATTTCTTATTTTAAACATCAATAGGGATCCTCACTTTAATTTTAAATACTCAAGCAAAGGTGATTTCTTTTATAAAAAAAAGTGCATGCTTTGCAGAAAAAAATCCTGACCTGATAATTCACAGATGAAGGATGAATATGAACATAACCATCATTTTTAGTAACAAACTTCAGCTCTTCTGCTTTTGGTTGCATTTTGACCGCTCCTGTACTGGTCTTCTGGTATTTACCCTCTGGCTTTTTCACCTGTATGGTAAGAAAAAAGGTTCTAACAAACTGCTGCACCAGAAAACCTTTTAACTTTATGTTTTAAATTTTTCAAAACCAGAAAGTCTATAGTAGTAACACGTCAAGTCATTACTACACTCCAGGTGCTGTCTAACCCTGACTTCCTTTGTAACCTCAGCTTTCTAAAAAGGTGTAATTTTAAGTGGCTTCTTAACATTTGCTGCTGGCTTGTGTGTGACACTGCAATCGGCCTGTAGGAACAGCAGCAGTCTCAAGCAACACAAACTGGAGCTCTGCTCCAGTCTCTGACACAATAAGCAGCAAACTTTGGCAACTTAAGTCAGGCTCAAGGCTGCCACACTGAGCCCAAATGAAAGCAGGCTGTGTAGATATGCTAGACAGAAGAAGGAAAAATGAAAAAGCATTCTATTACCTGGACAACATTGGGATACAGTGCAGCACACAACATCGCTGAGATCAGCTTGATGTTCTCTGCATTCGAATTTGCCTGTGAAATCAATAGGGCATCATTAGGGATCCTACAGTTCAGTGTGTAAAGGTAAAGCCCTGCTCCAGGAATGACTGAATTCCTGGAACTGGTTCACTTTTACAGCTGCACTCCTGTGCTTTATAGAGGAGGAGAAGTCACTGCTCCTGAGGCCTCAGCTGGACCTGGGCTGTGTTCCCCCCCACAATGGAACAAACCGGCCACCACTATCCTGGTGCAGTTAGTGCCCAGCTGAATTGTTCTCTGACATCTGGCTACAAACTGGCTTGCACCTGAGAGAAAGCAAGCACAAGTTGTCCCAAACCACAGGAAGCTCCTACAACTACCAAACCATGATCACCCCGATTATCACGTAGCCCCAGGAGATCTCTGGCCCCAGTCTTTCCAAAGACTGCCCACATGAAAAACTGCAGCAGCATTTTGAAGCATTGATGAAATGCTGTGAATTACCTCCTCTCCTGTGGCATCCAACACACCATCACCTCCTTGGGACCACTTCTTCTCAATATCCCTGGCTCTCAATCCCTCCTTGACAAAGCCAATGTCAGAAAGCAGCTCTGCAAACTGCCTCTTCAGACTGGCAATTTCCTACAAACAGACAGGGCTGTGATGGCTGCCACGTCCAGCAGGAACAATCTGTCCCAGTGGCTTATTTCTATCCCTGGGACTCTGCCAGTCTCTGTGCCAGGCCACTAACACTGACTTACCTGAAGAACTCTTCCTGACAGAAAGTTCTCCCTGCAGTAGTTGTAGCTTGCTTGAGAGCCCTCTTTGATACTTAAACGCCATCCCTGATTGAGAGGATGGGAGGAAGCCTTTAATAAAACATCTCTACTTGAATTTCAAACACATCACAAAACCCCGAGAGAGGCTACTGAGTTTTAACTCACCTTATAGGCCTGGAGAAGAGCCAGGTAGTCACTGTTCCCTACTGCAAACTCCAGCTTCTTTTTGTTTGCTTCTTCCCTTTTATCCCATGGTGACACCTAGACAGGCAGTAACAGGTTAGTGTGTTCTTCCCATCACCACTTGGATGAGCCACTCTAGAGCTACATGGCACATTCTCTTTGGTATTTTCACAGCAGCTCACAGGTCAGAATGGGAATTTTCCCTATGGATAACAGAAAATACGAGGCATTCAAAAGAGCATCTGATTCAAAAAGCCAAAGTGACAGTGAAGACACAAACTGAGATCCAAACTGACCTCTGCATTCACAGCTCAGATGTGTCAGCTCCATCATTATCACTGTTTCACATCTATAATACCATTAATTTTCACACCAAATTCAGGCAAAATGTCTGCACTTCTTAGCTAAAAATTGAAAATAATATCCACTGTTTCTACAGTATATAAACACCATTCTTGCTACTGCCACATGGTTTTGAACTTCTGCTTATAACTGGACTGTTTTAACAAGCACTGCCTTAACACATAAACAATGCAGGCTAAAAAGAAGAATTAAAACACTCAAGTGTAGCGTGCTGCGGGTCTCAACAGCATTTTGCTGCTGCACGAAAACACAGCCCTTGGGTTAAGAATACTTACAAAAGGTGACTTAAAGGCCAGGCTGGCAGCTATGGTCAGTGCAGGATCCAGGCAGCGGAAAATGGTGCCAAACAGCATGAGTTTGCCAATCCTGACATCCACAGGCAGTGATGCCAAGTGGTATCCCAGAGGGGTGAGCTTTTCATCCGGAGTCAACGCTCCCAGGTCCCGCAGTCGCACCTTTGATGCCTGCAAAGACTCAGTCCTAGGGGGCTCGATCAGTCGTGATAAGACAGAGTGAAGACTCTGCTCAGAAAACATCTCCAGGATCTTAATTCTTAAGGCGGGGAGAGGGGGGAAAGTTAAAAAGAAAAAACAAAGAAAGAAAAAAGCAGCTTAGTTCCATACACAGGATAAAAAAAGCAAGCTTTTGTAAAAACAGAAGGAAAAACCCAACACAAAACATGCTTTGAAGAGCACACTCCCTAGAAGAGGGCCTGTAATGCAATGTGGAGGGAGCAATGTGGAAGAGTGAGTCTGTAAGAACAGATTTCTATTTAGCACACTAAGGTTTAAAATAAAGCTTTTACTGCAAAAATATAATTTGTGCTGCTTTGTTTCCTTTCAGTACAAAGGGGTGCACAGTCTGCAGCAGGGACAGGAAGGCCTCTTGCTTTAACGTTTGCATGATGATGGTGCTTGATGCAGCTTGTGGCAGGAGCTCCCTGCAGCAAAGGAAGGACATTCTGCACAGTGGCTTCTTCAAGAAACACAGCAGCTCACCTTAGACACAGCTGCTCCAAGGGCACTCTCTGTATTTCTGGCAGCTGTTGTTTTACAAGCTGATGGTTGTAGTGGTGGCTGCTGAAGAGATGGAAGCAGACGCCCGAGGCCACACGTCCTGCCCGTCCTTTCCTTTGCAGAGCATTGGCCTTGGACACAAAGGTGTCCTCCAGACTTTCCATTCCTTTGCCTGGGTCGTATCTACAGGAGAGCAAGAGACAGGCTTGTGTTCACAGAGCCACAGAATGGTTGGGGTTGGAAGGGACCTTAAAGATATCCAATTCCAACTTCCTTCTGCCACATGAAGGGACAGTTTCCACTAGACCAGGTTGCTCAGAGCCCTGTCCAGCCTGGCCTTGAACACTTCCAGGGATGGGGCAGCCACAACTTCCCTAGGCAATCTGTGCCAGTGCCTCACCACAGTAAAGAATTTCTTAATATCCAATCTAAACCTGCCCTCTTTCAGTCTGAAGCCATTTTACCCCTTATCTTATCACCTGCCCTTGTAAGAAGTGAGTATTCATGAGTGCACAGAGAACAGGCTGGAGGCTGAGCAGGCAGATGCTGCCAACTTCTGTATGGACACAATTCCCACCCCTTGCACTTGGATCTAAGTTTAGACTGGCTTTCTCCACCTTGTAGCAGCTTTCTACAGACCAAGTTTCGTTCCAGTTTTTCCCAGCTCTTTGGAAGCTCAAGGCATAAAACAGTTTCCCAGCTTACAAAACCCAGAGGAAAGAATGCCAGCACCTTTTCTCTTTCATTTTTCCAGAGTCAATCACATAGACCACGTCATCGATGGTGACAGATGTCTCTGCAATGTTGGTAGAGATGATGATTTTGGTAACTCCCGCGGGAGGCCTGAGGAACACAGACTGCTGTTCTTCACTGGACAGTGAGGAATGAAGTGGATAAACCACACACCTGCAAGGACAACAGGACAACATGCTCAGGGCATCTCCAGCCTCCTCCCTCTTAGGAACAATCTGCCTGCACACACTTGTGCCTCACTAGATGCTGTCCAGAGTGTTATTTCTCCTTGTAACAAAACAAGGCCAAATGCAACCACAGCTGAATGTAACTCAGCAAACATTCTGATACAAATCAAGGGCTGAGATTTCAGCAGCCTCGATCGTGCAGAGCACGAAATGGAAAGCACCCCTCACTAGGGTCTCTGAGAACTTCAGCAACTGACCTTCCTGAGCTGAGGAGGAAAAACAAAAGGAGCGAGCCAGTAAGACAGTAGAAAAGGAATTACCCTGCCTGGAGTCAGCTCACACATTTAATAAACCTTATTTATCCCTGGATAAAGGCAGGCTTTGTGCAGGAAATGACTCTTTATTTATGGGTAAAGACTGACAGTTTTGGAGCTTTTCTGCCTTACCTCTTGCTGTGCCTGTTATTAAAAAGAGCATTAGACTGAAGCTGCTCATAAAGCATCTTGATTTCTGCTAGGCCAGGCAAAAATATCAACACAGCACCTACATATGTAGATATAAAAAAATTAATATAAAATCACTCAACAGAAAGGACAGCATAATATTTTATTAATGTGCAATTATTGTACTAAAAAAAGCACACAGGCTGTAACAGTCCTTCACAAAAGACTTTCCAAAGTAGACAATCTTCTCACCTGAATTATAGACAAGCATTCAGAGGCTTTGTAACTCAACCAGAAATTCGCTTTTTCAAACATAGTCAGTAGCTACAGAAACTCTGCATGCAAGTCATTAGCTTTGGACTGTCTAAGAAGCTTCCAAGAATCTTCTTTCATTTATCTCCCAAGGACAATGAAATTACCTGGGGGGTATGAATGTCTGCCAGCAACTATCCATTCCAGCAAGGCTTCAATTAATTCCAGATTAACTTTGTCCAAGTCCATGACAGACATTGTTTTCAGCACTGCCTTGCTAACCCCTGAGAAAAAAGAAATAAACCACACAGTAAATCCATGTCTGTGGATGCATGGAACCAGTGTGGCTGCACAACCAGTGAGAGCTTAGTCTAAAGAGCACCTGGCTTAGACCTGAAGAGGGCAGATCCACAAGGCCTCTGAAAAGGGATGGAAAGAGACAGTAGCTGAAAATTGCCCATTTTCAGATGCTAAGAACTGGTTTCAGCCAAGATGTTTGCTGTAGTTTAACAGAAAAATGGGTTCTCTTTTATTTTTTTTTAAACTGGCAGGAAGTTTCTCATCTAGAACTTCACAAGTGCAAAACTCTGAATTATAGACAAGCATTCAGCTTACAGTAGTATGTACTAATATCCCATGTTGTCCGTGTGCCATTTTTGAAATTCAAGAAGGAGCTCACCTTTGTATCGTGTAAGGAGCTGCTTCAGAGTTAATTTCTGGTCTGGGTCTGAATCTCTGACCACGGTGTCAGTGGTTTCCAGAAGGCCAGCACGTCTCAGGTCCTCTTCCACTTCTTCAAATGCAGTTCTTTTGTGTCTCCCATTCTGTTCTTGCTTCACCTTCCGCCTGTAGGGACTGCTGTCCTCTAAAACATACCTGGACAGCAGAAGAACATTTGGTGGTGTGGAAAGAAGCCTAACAGTCTCCTTCTAATAATTAACTATAGAGATAGGCTATCAAAAACCCTTTTTTTAAGTCTGAGAGGAACTTTGTATAAACCATAGATAATATGAAGGTCAAGGTGCTTTAGTGGAGCTCCAAGAGTGCAGGTGATGGGGGAGATCTGAGAGGATTTACTTCTTAAATAATGTACAGAACTACTGCAGTCTCAAGGTCAAAAGTGCAACCTCAACCTCACCACCCAAATACATCTGGGAATATATGAATTTCACACCTTGTCATTGCAATCACATCTTCCAGAAAAAACTGGTCCACAGGAAACGTTCGACCTGAAAGGAAACACGAGAATAAATCTATTTACACGTGCCACAACAGCATGGAGAAAAGAGGAAAAAGACCAAAGATTATTGTAATTTTATACAGGTTATTATGACATACACTGGCTTCACAGCTCTCATCCATGGGGCCTAGGACAAAGAGTGGGTGTCTTCCAAGCATGGAGTGTTCAAGGCCAGGTTGGATGGGGCTTTGAGCAACCTGGTCTAGTGAAAGGGCATCCCTGCCCATGGCAGGAGGTGAAACTAGAGGACCTCTAAGGTACTAAATACTACAAATAATGTAAAGTAAAAACTAAACAAAATAAAGTTTTGTTAGTCTCTAAAAGGGGGGAAATGATGCCATGATGATTTTTTACCTTTTCTTTTATACCCCTTTTATATACCCTTTTATATAGCTTTTATGTATCCTCAGTGCTTTTAGCCCACATACTTGTAATTCCTTAAGTCTGATCACTTAGTTTAGGACCCAATATTCCGTTAAGCCAGGAGACCAAACATCCTGGAGGCCGGAAAGCCCTATGCTATCCTGAAAAACCAAGGTCCTTTCTAGAACACATCCTGTAAACTAAGCTAGGCCCATCCAGAGGGGAATTCTTCGGGATGGGGGGTTCATTCAAGCCCCTCACTGGGGAATCTTTGATAGATATGCTAATTTGCAAGGTCTATAAATGATCTACCGTGTGTGTGCGTTTCGGCACATTCCACCTTGGCGAAGTGGTGCACCTTAAGGATCCTTAAATAAATACCGAAATAAAAACCCCTTTTTCCCTTAACCGTGTCTAGCCTTTAATTTTAAGACCAGGAAAAGGCAACACCTTCCATCCCAAACCAATCTAGGGTTCTCTGGTAACATGTACAATGCACTCACACAGGCAGAGAAGGGCTGATACACTTATGGGAACACAGCCGTGTTCCTCTCCTGCTCCACGTCATAACTTAGCAATTTAAAAGGCACATTTGGCTAAACGTGTACACATCCAGCTGGATCCTCTCATGGATCCTTTTCTCACAAGGATACAGGAGAGTCTTCAGCTGTGGTGAAACTAACCCAGGGAATCATGTCATGCCCACCATATAATCCTTGCCTTCTGAGGAGGGAAATTCTGCTGGCATACAGACAGCACAAAAAGCTCAACATTTCCAAGTCCTTTCTCTCCTAAACCTCATCAGTCTCTCCCTCTAAGTCCTCAGAATCATATTTCTTGTATACATCCTCATCTTGAACTGAGAAACACTTTGCAAGAAGAAATAGTGAAAACAAATCTCTAAAACAATTAATGACAGTAAAAATGAATGGTTTTCACCTGGTATGTTAATGATTGGACAGGAGTGGAAGTACTGAGAGAAAAGCTCAGCATTCAGGGTGGCACTCATCAGTATAATGCGCAGGTCTGGCCTCTGAGCCATTATATCCTTCAAAACCAGCAGCAGGAAGTCACTGAAGAAAACAAGCAAAAGAACATTTGAATGTCTTCAGTGTTAACTTTCAGAGTCTCTGTTTTTCTCCCCATTCTGTCCACCCTCCTGGTGTTTTCCAACAGCACAGCAACACCATCACAGAAGCATGAGCTCCTCAGAATGGCCTAGTGGAAGGCAATCTGCAAATCTGACTCTTTTCTGGTTGTCCCTTACTGGAGTGTCAGGATTACTTAGCAAAACCATTTAAACAACAAAAAGTTTTACAAATTACTTATATTAATGACAATGCAAGGACATTAGATAAGAAATTAAAGTAACAGATGAGTCCTTTTTGCTCCTCTTCTTCACCGGAAGAGTTACTCAAACTTACCCACTCTTCCCTGCTCACACTGTATTTTTCCCTATATATTTATAGCTTTTGTGGCATGACTGGAAGACAGGCCTGAAGTGATTTTAAATGAGAAGGAAGAGGAATCCTTGAGAGACACAAGCCCTTTTAAGATGCTAAAATACCACCTGAGCTGCAGAATAATGGGTAACAGACAAAGCCTCCTGGAAACCCACTGCACTGCAATGTTTGACAAGGAAAACAAAGCAAAGGATGCTTGCCACTTGATTTACAGGGATACTGACAGACATTATCTTTTGCCTGTGATCAGCAAGTAAGTGGGGTAAAACTGCAGGAGGCTAGAGCAGGATAGGATGAGACTGTCTAGAACCAGTAATATCTATAGACTGGAAGGAAATGTGAGCACTTGTCCCTTGCTCTGCTGAAGCCTGCATCAGGAGAAGAAACTCCCCAGAAGGCATGTGAAGAATTACGGTATTTGATAAAAGCTGGAACAAGGGAAATGTAGGAAACAAACAGCTCTGGTTAAAAAGTTACTTAATGCTCCAGCCCCACCCTAAACCTCTTTGCAACACCGCTGCAATGTGAGGGCACATTGGAGGCACAATCTATGAGAGATGTGCTTTCTCACAAGCTGCTGCAACACAATTTCCTACTGCCCAAAGGCAAGAACCTAAACCCACACTCCTTCCACCATCCCATATTACTGCCACGGGATCAGTCACTTGCACCTTAGCCACCTTTATCCTTCTGACTACGTTTCTTCATTTTGCTTACAGGGTAAGAGATTATTTACCTTTCTTCTGTTCTTTCGTGAACTTCATCCACAATAACATGAGTGACTCCCTGCAAAGTCAGATCTCCTTCCAGCCTTCTCAGTAGCACACCAGTAGTGCAGTACAAGAGCCTGGTAGCTGAGGACTTGAAGGATAAGACAAAGCATTCAGTTGACTCTGGGCAAATTAACATAGTGCAAAGAGAATATGTGCTGCTGTAAAGCACTTGGTTTCACCTCAGTGCCAGGTTTGACAGAGAGGGAACAAGCAAGCCCTCATGGAGATGGGCTGTTGGATTTTAATTTCTTGTCTGAAACTGAGAACACCTGCTTCTTATCAAGGGGCATTGCTAACTATCAAAATATCTGAACTGCTTTTCCTGTGGATATTGTTTTCTGACAAACAACTCAGATCTCTCTTCCTAGAAAGATTCAGTGAGTCTCTTTTTTAGCATACTTCTTGGAAAAAGCAATCAGCTGCAACACAGACAAAACTTCACTTCCAACACAGCAGTCTGGATTCAAGCCCCCATTTCTATCTGACTGTAGCTGTACCCTTCAGTCTCCACTTGGGAGACACATGGGAATGGCAATGGCAACAGGCAGAAAAGGTCCCAGTAGCCTTCCAAAGGACAGCAGGATTACTCACTCTCAAACCCCTTCACCTCGCTCAACAGAAAGCAAACCCACAAGACACAGCACTGCACGCCCATTCTGCAAAGTGAACTGTGCAACTTAAGATGAAATAAAATATAGAACATGATTCGTAATATTTTATAAAATACAGGTGATACAAACTTGCTTATCTCACTGCATGGTAGGTATAGGGCAGGGATTCTGTACACTAGAGAAGCACTAAGCACATTTCAACAGGAGTAAATGAAAACCAGCAAGCAAAGCAAATGTACCTTTACACTTTCCAGACGGATCTGATATCCAACAGTGAGTCCAATCCTTTCTGTTCTTTCCTTGGCTACACGTTCAGCCACAGAAATGGCAGAGATCCTGCGAGGCTGAGTGCAGATGATGTTTGCAACTCTGCTTGGAGATCCTTGCAAAGAAGCATCCAAGATAAACTGAGGAATCTGAGTGGTTTTCCCACATCTGCACAACAAAATCAGGAATTAATTAAAAACCCCACAAATCCAACACCTTCCACCCACATAGATTGACTGCATTCCACTGGAAATCTGTTTCATTAGTGTGATCCTTCACATGAAGTTCACCTAGGACTGCTGTCACTGGTGTCACTGGTCACAGATTAAAATCCACCCCAACCTTTCCAGCACATGGATATTTCACATTCGTCTGTGTATACTTTGATACATAGAGTCTGTACGTGCAATCACACTCTTACCCTGTCATGCCACTCACAACAAGAACTTGGTGACTCTCAAGCAAATCCAGAATGTTTTCTCTCTCTTGCCATGCAGGGAGCTTCTGTCTTTCATACAGCATGGACTGGAAGTGCCTGGAAGACTGATGCACAGAAACAGACAGCACAGCAGTAAGAACACCACTGGGATGGAATAGAACCATCTGAAACAACAGCTTGCCTCTCAAATATTTATTTCTCTAAAGCAAGCAAGAAAAAAGATACTCTGTTGTGCACACTGTACCTTTCTCTGCCGAAACTGTGCGCAGATTTTAACATTTTCATTATACAGAGACTTTGCCTGCACATCATACTTTTTGGAAAGCTTCTTCTTCAAATTCACATAACTCTCATTCTCCACAACAACTTGTTCAGGCTCTTCTTCCTCCTCCTCTTCCACCACCACTTCTTCTTCTTGAGGCTCTGACACTGCTGAGGCTTGAGGCAAAGAGCGTACAGTTAAGTGTTGTTATTACTAAGGAACGAGCAATGCAGGAAAGAGAGATGTTCCAGCAGCAATCCCAACAAAGAACCTTGTTAGACTGGGCCTGAGGGTCTGCAGGACTGTTTCTGACATGCATTTATTTCAATACTATCAGCAAACCTGCCCTCACCTCACCAAACCAACCACAACTTCTCCAGCCCCATCCCACTTGTCCCTACCCCTGCACCATGGTCTGGGTGGCCACATAGTGAGCCAGGGTGGGTAAGTGGTTTGCCTTCCTGAACATCTTCCATGGGCCTCAGCTCACCTCTCCAATTCACCACACAAGCACTTCCATGCAGCAGAAAAGTTTGATGGTAGCATCAGCTTAAATGTTAGTGTAGTTTTAATTAATTAAGTGTTAAGTCACTGCCAAGTACTTTTAAATCAAAGCTGAAACTGGACCAGGTACTTCGGTGCCTCTGCCTGTCAGCTGAGGCAGGATTTGCTCAGACTGTCAGCCCCTTGAAAGTTTTAAGGCTACATTTATCCAAATAAGGTATTTCATAGCATAAGGAATATTTTATAACTAAAGAAAACTATTTGGAATCTCAGTTTCTGGAACAAAGCTGTCCTTCTGCAGAGGTGTTAAAAAATTGAATACTCTGTCTTACTGTAGCAAAAACACAGTTTGTCACTATTTAAGTGCTCTACAACTCGATGCAGTTTTTCTTGAAAACTCTCTTGAAAAAAGCTTGCCTTAGATAAAAGTAGTTTTGGAACTGAGAGCTTGAAAGTCACCCTGCCACAAGTGACACAGCCTCAACTCTCCCCCTGTGAAATCAACCTGGTTGCACCAGCATAAATCAAAAGGGATGATACCTTGAACAACATTCTATAACCACTTGCCACATTTGCTTAGCCTTAAATCCAGCTCTGTAAGTTAATTTTGAGAAGCTTTTGGTAGTTTTAAGTAATCTAAAAAAAGAGGTTTCTAAACTGATGAGTCGCAGATGCAGCAAAGCTTGCAAACAACCTTCCCTGTTCTCTTCCAAGCACACTTCTCTGTGCATTTTGGTGAGCTCACACCTCTCAGTGCTTTCCAAGGATTGTGTGCCAATGGGCATCACTCACTCTGCCAAACCAAACTCTGTGCTTCTTGAACACAGTTCTGGCCAGCACAAAACCTCTCTGCTGCAGCTTGATTACAGAAGGAACTTCCTGAGGCACAGACAGATCATGGATTGGGCTCACCACATGACTTTAATCTCCAGAAATAGATTTGGAACAGATGGCTGAACTGGGGGCTCTGCCTTGTCTCTCTCTTATTTTCTTTTAAATCTTTCTGACTATTCTTAGCCCAGAAACCTTAAAAGAGATTTGGTGTACCTTCAGGCTGTTGATTTGAAGCAGGTGCACTCTCTGTCTGTGGCTTTACAGGAGGTGCTGCCAGCAGGGACACAGGAGGAGCACTGAACTTGTGCTGAGTATTGCTCAGTAACTCACTGATCTCGTGTTCATCTTCTAAGCAAGTCACCAAGGTGTACACCACGGGCTCATGAGACTCTGCAGCTGCCAAGGCCTTTCCAAAGAGGAATTCAGCAATGTGCAGACGACAAGCAAGAGGCAGATTGTCATCAGTGGAGTAAAATGCCACAAGAGGTGCCTGAAGAGGATACTTGTTTTCGTCAGGAAATCTTACTTCAAGTTCATATACAGGACCATCACTGTGCCTGAGATGAGCATCATCTACAGAGTTCTTGGATGCATTTAGTGGATGGTCTGGAGGGAATTCATGCCTAAATCTGCATTTTGAACCAAACCTGCAGCCTCCTTGGAGGTAAAATTTACATATTTCCTTTAAAGTCTGTTTTGCTGTGTCCCTTGTACCTTTTTGTTTAGATTTGCTGAGCCTGTGTGCTAGGTAGTCCAATTCCAAACTAAAAGTCCAAACACGATTTTTAATCCTTTCTACAAATTTTTCTCCATAGATTGACCGGAGGGCAAAAGCTTCTTCTTGTCTCTGCTCTAAACATTCCTCTTGACTGGCTTCAGCAGCTGCTGCAGAAACCTGCATCTTCTCTCCATACCTTTCAGAGAAGCACTGCAACAGCAAATACTCTAATGATGCCCCAATATTACCATTGCAGGATCTCAGCACCGCCCTACAACGCTCACAGTCAAAACCATACCTGCACCAAAACAGAGAAAACAGGGCAACAAGTGAGTGAGAGGCTCATATTAAAATAACCACAGATCTGCTTCATTAGGCTCACAGCAAGGGAGCGTGTATGGCACTGCCCCACACCTCAGAATGTAGCACGTGATAATTCCAGGGTAGGATTTCCTCACTCAACTAACAGAAATTAAACTCTTCAGAAAAAGCTGTCACATATAAAATGCTCCCAAACAAAGCAAAAGTATTGAATAAATATTCATGTCTGAGCAAAATGGATGAAGAACCATTCATTCAAGGGTTTGAAACATTACCTACTTGGGAGAAACATACATATAGCAGCAATGCTCCCTGAGCTTTCCTAGTATCTGTTTTACTGTGTAAGAGCAAGAATGGAAAACCTCACTAGAAAAGACTGGAGAGATTTATTTTCATAAAATCATTAGTTTAAATTCACCTAGTTGAGGATTAAATTTGTAGGAGATACCAACTCATCAGTTCTGAACACAGAACCTGCCCAGGGTCAAGAGGAAGTCCAGGCCCTGAGGGCTTACAGAGTATTGAGACCAGCGATCTACCTCTTCAGGACACAAATTATTCACTAAAAAGCATCACCTGGAGAGTTTGTGCACAGCAAATGAAGACACTTCACTGTCTACAATTCTGTGCTCAGCTGGCTCAGCAGACAACCTTGGCATTACATCAGAAGATTCCTGTTCTGTTGACCAGCTCTGCTCATCATCGAGGTAATCAGGCTCATCATCATCTTCTCCAGCTACACTGATAAAAAGAGTTATCAAGTTAAAATGAAACAAAATTAAACTGTTGAGTAGGCATAAAACTCTGCCTTCTGCATTTTAAATCCTTCATTTAAATGGAAGATTTGGCTACCCCTTTCCCAGAGTTAATATTGTAGAAGAACAAAGCAGAGTCAAAACCATAGGATTTGAGATATAATTAAAAGTTAAGGGAAAAAATACTGTTTTCATTTATAACAGTATGCCTGCTAAAGCACGCTCATCTAGAAGAGCTGGAGTAGTGCCTCCATTTAAACTAACTCTGATTCAGGAGCCAGCTCCTGCCCTTGAAGCTCTTGAAGAAGTTCCTTCACTCTTCTCTGATTCTCTGATGTCATGTGTATGGTCTGCAGAGGCATTCTTGCTTCAGGTCTCTGTTTCACTTGCCCTCCTCTTCTGGCAGGGGCACTTGACCTAAAAATTAAAATAGGATGTAACCATGAGTTATTTGCCTGGCTCAAATGATCTTGATTGAATGGGGATGTTAGGGCCCAAACTTGTAATTCGAAACAGGAAAATCAAAATAAGAGAAATCCATCAACTATGGATTATTCAGCTGGATTCATTCTCACGTAACCAGGATTTGTGTGTCTTTATCTGCACACACTATGCATATATGTATTGTATCCCACATCAAATCCAAAATGATTCACTAAACACTTTGCTAGGTAAAGCTGTTCTCAGACCACAATACAACCACATATTTCTAAGCTAGATGGGTCAGAACATGCACAGGATACTAAACTAATTCTAAACTGCTCATTTTCCACAGCCCATTTAGTAATATACAAAAATTAATATCCTGTGTTTATTAGTGTGTTCTGACCAAAAGTGTCCTGAAATTGCTTTATGATCAAAGAAGAAAATCACAGGTTCTAATCTTTAAAAAATAAAACACTTTCCTAGGTATAAAATTTATAAAACATTAATCAAAAAAGGTATGTAAAAACTGCTTCATACAGAAACACCTTCATCACCCTTTCACTCTTCTCTATATTCAAACATGTCCAAAAACCAGCCCCAAATGTCTACATATGCCAACATCCAAAAGAGTATCCCAAATGCCCCAGAGTATCCCAAACATCTCTATGCCAATGCCCCCCAAATTAACAGAAATACCTGGATTCTAGTCTTGGTTCCTCAAAGAGACAAAAATCATCTCCATCGTCCCAAATTTTGGTTGAACATTTCCTGTTTCCACCAAGTTGAGGCTTGTTTGAATGGCCACTGCTGCCTCCTCGTCTTCCACCACCTCCTCTCCCTCTTCCTCCTCCTCTGTTGGGCTTTCCTCTTTTCCTCGCTAACCAACTCATGTTCTCCTGCTGAAGAAGGAGAAAAAACAGCCCTTAGTTGTGAAGGTGATTAAGCACATTGTGTGTGTCTGAGCACACATTATTTGTTTTTCTATGTGACAAGAGAAGACACCCTCTCAAACCCGTGTTGATTATCTGCATGTTGGTGTGTCTGTATGCACCTGGAGCAAAGAACACTCTTCTAAAACATTGTTTACTAAGTTCTGTGGCTTGAGAAAATAAAAGTAATATTCCTGAGCCAAAAGCTGCAAGTTTGACAGAACTCTGGCAAAAGCATTGGGCCTACCAGCAGTGCTGCCTAACCCAGGAGCCCCAGTTCTGCCATTTTGATGGAATTTTCTTGGACTCAGAAGCCCACAGGACAAACCTTCAAGGGAAATTTCACAGAAGAAAGCAGCCTCTGCCCCGTCACTTTTTAACTCAGCAGTTTGCAGGGTTAAGAGTAAAAGACGGAAGGGGAGCTAAAGCTACAATGTTTTTTCACATTATCTTACATCAAGCTCCCTTCTGCAGGGAGCTGCCCAGGCTGCTGAGCGCTCGGAGGAGCCGGGTGAGGGCGGTGACCGGACTTGTGCTGGGGAACAGAAGGCCTCCTCCCCTTCTCTCAGCAGGATCTTTCCCAGCGCTGACAGGAGCCCATCAGGACTGAGCAGCTGTCAGGGAACAGAACGGCCCAACATTAACACATCCCCCGAGTGCACCTCCTGCTAATGGGAAGCTAATGCAGGGACAGGTGAGCAGCTGTAGGCAGCCCACAGCTTGCTCCCTGGATCTTTGCATTGGCACCTCCACAGCCAGGACAAGAACTGATGTGGCCGTGCACAAGTAATAGCCCAAACAAGGGCTTGGAAAGAAATTCCCCTTTTTGTGGCCGCTCTCCCCACTGGAGCTCCACCGGGGCTGGACAGGAGCTCGCAGCCAAGCTGACCCCGCTCGGGGCAGTCTGGCAGAAGTGAGAGGGGGAGGGAGGAGAGCGAGCATGGCAGGCGCCCCCGAGGCCGCTGGCACACAGGGTTCTGTCTCCTTCCTCTCAGCTCAGAGCACAGAGCCCCAGGCACGGAGCAGCTCCGCCGACTTCTCCCGCACCTCCCCACGGCACCCTCCCCGCACACCTTCCCCGGGTGCCTGGGACCCTCAGTCCTCTCCCTGCCCTGCGTTCCCCGGACCCCATCCCCTGCCCGCCCACCTCCCCTCAGCGCCCCTCGCAGAGCCCCCGCGCCCCCCCCTCCTCTGCGCGGAACCGTGACGCCTTCGGGGGCTCCACCACACCTTTTCCCCAGCGTTCCCACCTCTCTGCCAGGTACTTCCCGGACTCCCCGACCCGGATCCGCGGCGTTTCCCTTCCGGGCCACGGCACCTCCGCCCGCCCCGATCCGCCCCGGTCCCGCCGCCCCGCCCCGGTCCCCTCACACAGCGCCCCGCGCTGAGAGTTACGTGTGGCATGAAACTGCTGTGCGTTTGAATATCTGTATGTGTGTGTGGCTGTAACAGTGACACCGGCTGTTTGTTTCTCAACAGCCATGCTGCTTTTTAAAGTATCTCTCGTATTCCCAAGTAAAGACAAGGACGATGGTTGAAAATCTTGTAGGTGCTCGCTGCACCAAGCCACAAGTTACTGAGGGAGCTGGGGGGGCTCGGCCTGGAGAAAAGGAGGCTCGGGGGGACCTTATCACTCTCTACAAATGCCCGACAGGAGTAGCCAGGTGAGGGTCAGCCTCTTCTCCCAGGTTACAAGTGACAGGACGAGAGGAAACGGCCTCAAGCTGTGCCACGGAAAGTTTAGATTGAATATTAGGAAACGTGTTCATGGAAAGGGTGGCCGGGCATTGGGACAGGCAGCCCAGGGAATCACCATCCTTGGAAGTGTTAAAAAACCCTGATACCTGGCACATGGGGACATGGGTTGTTGGTGGGCCTGGCAGTGTTGGGTTAATGACTGAACTGAGTGATCTTGGAGGTCTTCTCCAACCTTCACTACAAACCTGAGTGTGTGGGATTAAAAGGGAGGAAGGCTACACCAGTTTCAGAGTGAGGGTGACATAAGTGACAAGAGACCCCAAAGCTGCGTCACTGGGGTGGGGGGGCCCCCTCTGCAGCTCCCTGCACACACAGGGTCACCCATGACAGCTGCCCTGCAGCACATCTTGGCTGGTCTTGACTCCATGGATGGAGACTCTACAACTCCTCCAGGCAACCTGTACCAGGTTGGAGTTTAAAGCAAAAAACTACCATAAAAGAAAAAAAAAAAAATCTTACACACTGGTTTGGCTGTATAAGAACTAACACAGTTCCCAACCCAAACAGACAACACTGGCCTTGGGGGAGTTTCCTCAGGGTCCTTCTGCAGATGGTGGCCACAGCCACCACCCTGATGGTCCATTTGGGTCTGCTCTGCCCCATAAAGGCCCCCCACCACTCGCACAAGGGGAAGAATGGTTCATAGGACTGCTGCTAGCTGACACTCTGTGCCACCCAAAGGTGCCTGCTCCAGCAGGGCTTACATGCTCCACAGACCCACCTCTGGGAACAGCCTGTCCACAGGAGATGGAGAGTCAGCTCTGGGAGAAGTGGCTCTTTGCAGCAGAAGAAATGCATTGCATGATCTCATGGGGTTTTGCCTCTCCGATGCTTTCTTGTCTTGAAGTGAAAATACTTGTCCACTATGCTCATTTTCTAGAGGGGGACTGCAAAAGGACACCTGAGTTTGTGCTTGAGGGGAACAGTCGATTTTGTTCAATTTTCTTGTATTTTACTTCTGAAATAGCCAGCTCAAAAAAAAAAAAAAAAAGAAAAAAAAAGAAAAACTGTGTCCTCTGTCCCTAGTCCTTGACTTCAGAGGTAGCAGCATCTTCCAGAGAGCTTCTGTTAATTTAGGAGCCTGTCCTTTCAGCTCCTTTGCTAGGGCTCCACATTTATCTGTGCTGCACAGCAATTATACTGATTTAGGCTGCGCAGTTTCACATTTCAGGTTTTCTGCCTGGAGGGTATCTTTGAAGCAGATCTTTGTCTTTCAGGCAGAAATTAGTCTGCCTTTTGTTACTGTGCCTCCTCCCTTATGTCTCCCTGTTATTACGCTTCAGAGTAACTCAGTGGACTGGCCCAAGCACTGCCCTGACAGCCCTGGCCTTGGGTTACTTGCATTCTCCTTGATGCTCTTTGGAGAAAAAAGCCTTCCAGTGAAGGGCTGATCCTCCTTAGGGAAGAAATGGAGCAGGTGTGGAAGGCTGCTGCTCCCCACACTCCAAGCCCTTATTTATTTTTACTCAAAAGAAAAGTTTTCATCATCTAACAAGAAACAGAAAATACTCAAGTGCTGGTGGTTGCTGCTCCCCTGCCCTGGCTACTTTGGCAACCTTGCCCTTGGCCCCTGCACCTTCTTGGCCCTGGCATCCCTAGGAAAGCCAGGGTGTCAGAAGGTAGGGAGGAGCTGGTCTCGTTTCCCTGTCCCCAACTGGAGGTTGTCTTTTTTGGGTGCCACAGGAGGTGCTTAAGATCCTCTGAGCTTGGCAAAGCAGCACGGCCACACCAGCACACGGCCCCACATGGCCCCCGCTGCCGTCACTTCCCAGGGCTCCTTGCCCTCCCTCCCCAGCCCTGTGCAATGCTAATTAAAAAGTCAGAAAGTCTGCATCGCCTTCTTCCAAGTGCACAGTCCTGGTTTTTGCATGGGCACGCGAGGATGTGACCCGAAGATTATATAATTAGAAGGCTTTTGTTATGCTTGCGTTTCAAATCAGTGATTAGCACGTGACAGTCCCATCCTGGGAAACGTCAAGCCACCATTGCTCTCCTCTCTCTCTCTCTCCTTTCTTGCACAGTGCTAATTCCCAACTCTAGCAACCGCCAGTGCTGAAGGATCTTCAACCAATCTGGGGTAAGTTTAAAATGTACTCAGCTTGGGATGAAGAATGGGGTTAATGATATAATTTTTCATATTCCTGGAAAAAGCTAGAGCCATAACTAATTAATACTGTGTGTGCAGCACATAAAATGATATTTAAAGTGTTTTGCATCTTCAGTGCCCACAGTTATTTTCAGCTGATTTCTTCTACGACTCTGAATGGAGATCTAGCTTCTTAGTGTGCTGTACAATCTTGTTAGGCTGCATTTATAGTGAGGTCTCTAAAATACCAGTTTAAAAAGACCTTTTTTTGCTCTCACCATTTAAGAGCTAAATTGAAGTATCGTGCTGAATTGACTTACTTGGATGACAACTGGATTAGAGTTAGTTGGAGACAAAGTGCAAGACTGATGAGAGTAAATAACTGGTTTTTTGTTCTCTTTAGAGGACTGGAGGTTGTTCTCCAAGTGGGATATTTAAAACAGCCAGCAGTCTCAGCCAGCAGGATTGAGACAGTCACCAGGAAGATCCCAAGCATTTATTTAGGAAAACTGTGGATGCTTAACAACTGAAGCAGCAAAAGTGCACATGGATTCCCCTGCACTGTTACCCATGTCATGATTTCAGGAGCAGAATGGGACAGGAAGCCAGACAAATATTAACTGCTGTGCACCAAGGCTAGGCTGTAAATGCTTTACTGAGCCCTGCCTGTTTGCATGCTGAAGCTTGGTGTAGTCCCCCTGTCTTTCTGATCTGTGATCCTCTGCACAGCTGATTCTCTCCCTGGGTTGTGCCATTCCACGTGGGGGGAGCGCTGGGAGTGCGGTCACAAAGATGCAGTGCAGGCTGCAGGACCTGCCTCCCCTCTCTCCACCATGCATGGCTTCGTGCAGCAGCCCCACTCCTGTGCTGCCTCAGGGGCACAACTCACTGGGACCTCTCCATCCATCCATCCATCCATCCATCCATCCATCCATCCATCCATCCATCCATCACACATCCATCCATCCATCCATCACACATCCATCCATCCATCACACATCCATCCATCCATCCATCCATCCATCCATCCATCCATCCATCCATCCATCCATCCCTTCTTCCTCGGGGATCTCATGGGAAGTGGGTGCTGGCCCAGGCTCTGTTAACAGGTTGGCTGCTGTGCTGGGCAGGAGGGGCTGCAGTGCCAGCTGCTCGTGCGAGGCTCCAGGGCAGGATTCTTTGCTGGTCACCAGTGGCCAGCAGCGTGGCAATCACTAACAGCAGAGGTGGCTTTGGTTCTTGGGCTCAGCAGATTTGGCTGCTGGAGGGGAGGTAGAAACAAGAGGGGGAAATACATTCTTTTGCCGTGATGGAGGAATCTGGTGGCTTTAACACCTTCAAATTATTCTCTGGGCTTTGCTCGGGAGATATTATTCTGACTAGATGAGAGCTGCAGGAGTGTAAATGAGTTTTAGTACTCAGCTCTGAAGAAACAAGCATGTCTTTGCCATTCCTTGTCCCTAAAACAGGAGGGTCATGGGCTTGAAGGTAGGCCAAGGAATGGCTCCTGGGACAGCCTGGGAATGGCTCCATGTGACTGGGTACTGAGCCTGTCAGGTGGGGAGCTTGCAGAGGAACAATACAATCTCCTTGTTGATGAGGGAACTACCCTGTGGTGGGCTGGCATGTCAGGCAAACCTTGGATTTGCCACACATGGAGACCTGGTAGTGGTTTAGGAAAGGAGCTCCATGGAGGGCTTGCACTTGCTGCTGATGTGCACATGGATTCATGTGTGTGCATACAGGGTGTGGGACTTGCTCAGGACTGAGACAAAAACATGAAGGGGAGAATCCTCTCCAGCTTTTAATTGCCTCAAGGGGGCTGTAAAGAAGATGGAGTCCAGAATCTTCCCAGAGGTGCACAGTGAAAGGCATTGGGTACAAGCTGCAGCTAAGGGAAACTTCAACTGGATGTAAGGAAAAATATTCTTCAGGGTACTGGAGTGGCTGTGAAGACTCCAGTGTGGGAAATATCCAGACTTGAGCTGGACAGAGTCCTGAGGAAGTTGATCTAGTTTGACATTAATCTTGATTTGAGCAGGAAGTTGAACTAGAGCCATACAAGGGCTCCTGCTCATCTGGACTCCCTTGTGAGTTTAGGACTTGTCCACTCCCAGCAGAGGCAGGATTTGACCAAGCAGCCCACATCCAGGGTCTTAGGGCCAAATACCTATTCTATTTTCCAACCCCTTTTTGCACCCTTTAGGCACAAGCCAGACACTGTTCAGCCAGCTCAGGCTGACCAAAATCCTGGTCCCTGGTGAGGACAGTATTAACAGCTTCCCCACGCGCAGTCGGGGGGAACAGAGGACAAACCTTCACTCCAAAGCAGGGCAAGGTTCATGTTCTGTTCCAGTGATGAGGAAGGACTGATTAGTTTTGCTCCTTATATTCAGCAATTCAGAAGAACCAGGGAGAGAGGGGCAATGTTACATATTCTCGAGTACAGCAGTGAGCCCTAAATGCTGGAAAGTAGCCAATGTTAATGCAATTATTTAATGTAACAAAGAACCAAGGGGTAATGCAGGAAATTGCAGGCTGCAGATAGAGGACACACAAAGACAGTTACTCTGGTAAAACAAGTAAGATTTCCTGGACCCAGTTAACCAAGGTCAACCTACTTTGCAGTGCAGTCAGATAGCAAAACTCCTGCTTTGCCTGGAGCAGGAGGGGATGGCGGCACCCCCGGTGTCCCAGTTTCAAAGACTCACTCCTGAGCTCTGCAGAGGACACAGACTGTGCTTAAACATGTCCTTAATAGAATAGGCAAAAATATGCTAAAAAGAAATAAATTAATTAATTTCCAGCGAAAAGCTGTTTTCATTGTTTTCAGGGAAAATGGAGGAAGTTCATGTTTCTTGCATATCTGTTTTGTCTTTCCTACTTGTTCCTCTTCTGCCAGCATTGCAAAAGCAATTCTGAATTTTAAAACCAGTTCTCTGTTAAGCATACTTGTCCTAGTTCAACAGCCCAATAACAAAAGCCTCAGGAATTTTCTATGGTGCTGACTAATTTAAATTGGGAGCAAAGTTTTAACAACTTTGCTACTGAAGTTGAATTTATAAGTCTATTTTGCTCAGAGACACACACTGAAGTACCTTTTCCTCAAAACTTCTAGAGAGGAGATTTAGCTACTTTAAAAACAACTAACATTCTTGCCATTCTCTGGAATACCTAATACCAGAAAAACTTTTTTTTTTTTTTCTTTCTGCTGAAGAGGGCTGGAGCACAGAGCATAGAGGGAGAGGCTGACTGAGTTGGGTTTGTCCAGCTTGGGGAAAGGAAGGCTGGGAGACTTCTATAGCCACCTCAACTACTTAATAGGGGTTGTAGCCCTGACAGCCAGGCTTTTCTCACAGACACAATGAAAGGATAAATGGCCATGGGCACAAACTCCAACAAAAGAAACCTTGATTGGCCATAAGGAAAAAATTCTTCCTCATAGGAGCAGTGTAGCCCCGGGATGCAGGCGCAGAAAGGTTGAGAATTCTCTAGCCTGGGACATACTTAGTCCTTGACTACCTGTGGCCCTGAGCAACCTGGTCTAGCTTTGGGGTTAGCCCTGCTTTGAGTCAGATGACTCCAGAGGTCCCTGCCCATCTAAACTCTGTAATGACTCTAAGAGTCTTCAGAACAAAAAACCAGATGCTATGCTGTCAGCTGATCGAAAACAGATGTAACAAACTCTAAGATTTATCTCATTGATAAACCAGGCATTCACCTGGAAACTTTCCCAGCCTATTTGTACAAAGCCCACTTCAGAGGTCCCTCCACCTTTGCTCAGGTTTTCCACATGCCTCACCAAGGGATCCTCTGTCCTGAGAAGTCAGTGGATCTTCTTAGCAAGTGATCTTATAAACAGCTCTCTTACAAACAAGTTTATCTTTTCATTAACCCTCAATCTTAAGAAGATGCTTAACCCCAACTCCCTCCAGCACTGTGCTGGAAGCCTTTCAGTCCAAACCACACCCTCAGCAAGAGCCCAGCTGGGTATTCTGTGGCACTGATAGTGCCACCACCCTCCTCCACTGGGAATTCCACACTCAAAAGCTCTCAGGTTTAATGTGTGGGGCCCAAAGCTACACTGCTGACTGCACCAGAAGCAACTGCTTCTGCTCTGATTTCCAGCAGCCGCCCAGGGTTCTTGCATATTTTGCACCTCTCCCATCTATTTAATGCTATGTGCTTTTCTCTGTGCCTACTTCCCTGAAAGCATCACCCCAGACTTCTCTGAACCACCAGAGCCCTCTTGGCAGAGCTGTGCCAGCAGAGCTCTGTGCCATAATTACGCTGGCCACTCCAGTCCCATTAGCAAAGTTACGGATGACTTACATCAGCCTTCGGCATAGCTATGTCCAACAGGAATGGAGGTAGGAGGTTATTCTAGAGTCCTAAATCACATCTGGTTTCCTAGTAAGGCTGGACAAAATCAGACTTGAAGCAAACCCTGGGAAGGGGAAGTGTGGATGTGGGGCAGGGCCCATGCTGATAAGAGAAGTGTGAGCTGGTACAATCCATTTTTCTGTGTCTCTGCCCATGTCATTAATCAGGCACCAAGGTCCTAACCCCAATACCAGGTGAGTGATGAGGTGCTTTACCACAGGATTGGCTTGGGCACAGCATCATGCCCTGTTGTCCCTGGTTCCCAGAGAGGCCACTCCTCTGCACATCGAGGTGCCTTGCAGCATTCCTGTGTCTCCCAGTCAGGGAGGCAATGGACAGAGAAAGGAGGCACAGCAGTACAAGTGCCTCCTAAAGTGGTGGCAGAATTGTGCAGTAGCTTTTTGAAGGCAGTATCTCTGTGGCCCAAACACAGGTCTGGAGCACATTTTGGGTGACTGGTTGCATAGCAAAAAGCTGGCTCTTCAATGCAGAGCACCGGTGCAAGATGTTCATGTGCTGTTCAAACCACAGCATATTTTGATTCAGTTCATACCGGAAGTATCTTGCTGAGAAAACAGTCTCTGTGGGATTACATAGAACCTTTTAGTCACCTGTCCATGGAAACACAAATGGCCATGGGCTGGGAGGGAAGTGTTTGTACCAGCATCCACTCTGTGGAGCCACTGTGAACCCAAACAGATCTTTAGGATGCTTCCTTCCTCTCAAATCCCTCCTCCTTTCTCTGTTGTCTGAACTTCGAGCAGCTCTGCTCAATAAACCCTTTCTGCATCTTTCTGCACTCAGGGTTCAGATCAGCTGACCCACCCCAGGGCTCACATGTGGGCAGCTCTAAGCCATGGGATGTTCCCAGTGACCAGCCAGAACCCTCCAGAGTGAGGACAGGAGTCCCTGCGAGGACGCACACCCCATAGCAGCCATGGACTCAAACAAACACGAAGGTAAAGCATCCTCTTATTTCACTTCTTTCTAGTATGAAAGACAGCAAGGGAGAAGCGTGCTCTCATAGGACCAGCAGCCAGCCCCCTGAGAGCACCTCTCAGCCGTGGCAGCTGTGGGCACATGTTCAGTACTTTCAGTTTCTTAGAAATATCTGGGCGTTGACGTTTTTATCTCTTATTTTAGAACCACCTCCCTCTCCTCTCTGGAAAATGCTCCTGTGACATATGTAATGTCCAATGTGGGAAGCCATTCCTTTTCTTGCCTTGTGCCCCACTTCTGCCTTAGGATGTAGAGAGACTCCTAACTGTCCAAAGCTGTGTTTTACATGAGGGTGCTGTGATGAGGATCTGCTTCTCTCCCCCATGTGCTTTGTAGCGAGGGGTTCTTGTTCATATCAGTGCCACAACCCAGATATCTGCACCGGTCCCAATCTTGCAAGCAACAAGATGTATCCAGGCCACATTGCTTGCATGCAACCAGTCCTTGCTAAGGTTGGCTGCATTTTAGAAAATCTGCAAAGCTCAAATCCAGGGTTTTAGTGGTTACTGACTTCTTTCAGAGGAATGTGGTACTTGCTTTCCACCCCAAACCACTTGCATTGTGCTCTGCCTTGTCACCTCAGAGGCACTGTGTCCGTATGGTGAGGAGCTCTTGAAACTATGAGCAGGGGGAGCAGCTCTAGGTGTCCACAGCTGTCAGCTCAGGAGAGAGACTGGACTACCTCTTTCCCTCTTAAAAGATGTTTGGTGGTGCCAGTATTCACGGCATACTTAACAGAAAAGTTAATTTCTGTAATATTATTATTATGATTATTCTAATTTAATGAAATTAGGTCTGTGTACCTAGGCGCTTACACTAGAGCAGGCTGAAAAGGAAATTAACTCAGGGATTTTTTCCAATTAATTGGTATGCCCTCATGGGCTGCAGATGTTCACTGCAGAAATTGGGAGACAACCACAAAGTCCCTGGTTTCCCACAGTGAGACTGTGAGGAGCCTCCTCTGCTTCAGCTCTTTGCAGTGACTTTATAGAAATTATCTGGGTTTTGACTGGGTACATTCAGAGAGTGCTCGTGGCAAAGGTGGGAGGTAAAGTCCCAGTAGCAGTGATCCTCTCCCCAGTTCTGGTCTTGCTCAGGAGCAGTTCCTCGCTTAGAGTATATCCAAGGACATTACAGACTGACCCGCAGTCAAATCCACATGAAAGATCCCTACAGAGTTCTGCAGGGCATGGGTCAGGCCCTCTGTGTTATATGTCAGATTGAAAGACACCCAAAGAAAACGTGAGTAGGCTCTTCCTTGCTGTGCTATGCTTCTACCTGACACTTCCAGTCCTTCTCACAGCTCAGCATTCAATACACCCACCCATGTGGTAAAAACAGCATCTCCTTGTCCTGCCAGCACTGGGTTTGTGTTGTACTATTAATTCAGAAACATGTCCTCTTGCTCTTTTTGGGTCAGTCCTTACTATCCCACAGCAAGAGCCCAACAGGACAGGCACGGGCCTCAGTTTCCATGAGTCAGGAGGGTCACTGTACACACAGGCTGTCTTCTCAAGCCTCAGCTCCGGGCATCATGAGAAAGCTTCAGGCCAAAGGTCAGTGTCTAATTCATGTAGTTGCAGAGAAAATGTGGAAAAAAAAGACCCAGAAGGGCCAAAGCTGAAGATGAAAACAACCTGTAATTTAAAAGTTGAAATGTGGGACTTGGTGCAGGCTGGCTGATGAGTTCTGACCCCAGACAGCTGGCAGTTTGGAGTCATAGTTACTTCTCCCAGTCAGCCTGCTGCCTCTTGTTTTCCCTAGGAGGAAGCATAAGAGGATATTCCCCAGAGGGTCAGTGTCTGACCCAGCTAGCCAACCCCACAGCTGAGAGAGCCACTAGCACAGGCAGGAAGTGGCACATGGGCAGAGAGGAGCACACAGCCTTTCTGCCTCTCCCTTCTGCAAGTCATCGGGGAATTTGCTCAAGTTCCTCTGAATCAGGACAAATCCTAGAGACCAGAACAGGGCCATTTCATAGGTGTCCTTGCTGGTAACCCACATTCCCCCTCAGGGGTAAAGAAATCAGAATGGAGCTATGCCTTGTATAGCTCTGACTTCCAGGCTTCAACTTTCCACTGGCTGACTGTGCAGAGTCCTCCCCCCATGCTTTTCCAGCCTCTGCAGGGCTGAATTTCTGTGGTCTTAAAGGCCCAGGTTGGAAAGGCACTAAGCATCTGCAGCCAGCATGGAAAGAAGGAGCTTGGCTTCTCCTGGAGTTGGGCACGGGGTTACCAGTCGTGTCTGAGACTTAACAGCAGAGATGAGTAAGGCAAATCCTTGAAGGCAAGAGAAAACCCATCTCATGAAGTGACATTCCCAGGGGGAGGCAATCCAGAGGAGGAACAGAGTAGCATGGGGACCTCTGGGAGTGAGGTCCAGCCAGGGAGCCTGATGGAGGGAACAACACGATGGCCATTGGACTGCAATTCCCTCAAAGTGCAGTGGCAGCACAACCAGCGGTGATTTCTGTTGGACAGCTGAAGGTTTCTGCACAAGACAGTTGGACTACATGACCTTAAAAAGGTCCCTTCCAACTGAAATGATTCCATGATTCTAGGATTAATGCCTAGAGATAATGTCTCTGCAGTGTCCAAAATACTTCTGCAAAATAGATATAATCTCCTCCATGAGCTAAGTCTGTTTCAGAAATGTTAAGTTGTACAAGATCAAGTGGGATCACCATACCACAAACCCCCAGGAATGACAGAACCAATCAAAAGGTTTAATTTCAGGGGGTTAGAAAAGACATGATCACTCCTTGGACTGCATTGTGACAAAATATAACTTAAAATATACAGATAAGGTATTTTGCCTTTTGTGGAGATAACAGAATTATGTACAGATATAGTAGAGGATAAAATTGACTGTTTCAGTAGAGAAACAGATCAGTAATGCTTTAGGACAAAAAAACTGTTACCTAAGGCTGGTACACAGAACTAAACCTCACAGGGAGCAATTTAGTCCTAATTGCACATACAGTCTTCCTCACTTCCTTGCATGGATTGACTCTGGCCAGACTCAGGACAGCAAATAAGGTGAATTTAACATCTGAATTTAGGTGAGTCATTCCTATTTTATAATTGCAGTTTATTTTACAAACGATATGGTGTTCAGACCTCCTAAAGTGAGACTTGAGTCCTTTAAAACTGATTTGTTCCTCAAGAGGGACTTCAAACCCTCTGTTCCAGTTATTTATAGCAGCCATTATAAGTCATTTTAATTGACTGAAGTTCTTTATTCCCACAGGAGGGACTGAAAGTGTGCCTGTGAGTACCCCTGCAACACAGATTTCCCAGGTAAAGATGAGCAAAATGCCCTAAATAACTCCAAGAGTTTAAAGAGTTACTAATATATAAACCGTAGTTAAAAAGCTAAATTAAGTTGAAGGAAAAATGTAGGCATTTACAAGGAACATGGCAACCAAAATGTGCACATTGCATGAATAAATATCACACATCTTGGGCCTCATCTTAAAAGACCTTTCAGTAAAACTTCTCTGCTCACAACCAGTTGTGTTTAGACAGGTGCTTTGTGAGCTCAGCTAATTAAGCAACTGACATCATTAGCACCAATTAGAGAATGTCAATTCACTGGGCTGGAGGGAGATTTCAGGACTGAGCTTTGATGAGCTTTCAGCAAACCTGATGAACTGTCCCAGGAGCAAGGATCTGTTGACTCACATGGGGCAGGGGTGTCTTATGCAGCAGGGACCCAAGTCTTCTGTGGGGCTTTGGGTTATCCTGGCAGCCTCCCAGCTCCTCAGACCATGGGGTGCTCTTGCCTGATAATCCAGACCAGCCAGAGTGTTGAGTCTTTCTGCATGTCTTTGCCTGGCCTCCCAGCCAGAAGCTTGGAAACCCTGGTGCTCGGTTCCTCCTGAGCTCTGTGGCCTGTCTTGGGGCTGACATTCCTGCTGCAATTGGACACCACAGATGCTGTAAGGTTGTCTATTACCACAGCTCAGAGAGTATCCATCCTGTAAGATGCAGTTTCAGCCTTTCCACAGTGATGTTTCCTACACATTTCCAGTCTGCAGGAAATGCGACAGAGTTCTAAGCACTTTAATCCCTGGTCTGGTTCAATATGGAACCGCAATCTGAAAGAGGAAACATACCCCTGCAGTGGAAATCCAGACTATCTGAGACCTCCCTTGTCATCATTGCAACACTAATGTCTGTAATGGCTTGCAAGTGCACCATGGCAAGTGGAAAAGGCACTGCTTTCCATGAACTACCCAGCACTTCTCTCATCCTCTTTTCCCATCCAGACAGCTCCAAGCAGGAGCTGTGGCTGGGTTGCTGAAGGGCCCAGCACAGTGGATCCAACATGCATGTGGGACCGTGTGCTGGAAACACCATGCATGCATGTTGCTTTCCAGCTGACACGTGGGTACCTTAATGAATCCTTAAATGTCAGTCACCAGCTGGCTCTTCCCTTCTGCTTCAGCAAAGGCCCTATGGACAATGCAGTTACCAAAAGGGAGTGCACAGATGTGGAACAAGGGCTGATGAGTACTTGCAGCCCCCTTTAAGTACCTTCATCATTCTCTTCTGTACTTACTCTGCTGCTCTGACTGTATTCCTACCATCCTTGCCTAGGAATATATATGCTGGATATACTCCTAGGGCCAGGTTCTTTACCACTGTAAATCACTGCAGCTCTGCTGCTTTCCTGCTCTGAGGCACTGCAAGCCTTCCTAATGCTTGGCTGTAGGAGTGCTGCCCTTAAACACAGGAGTTAGTAACTGTTCTAAAAATTAGTTGTTTCCTGGTAAAAGCATGCATCATGCAACTCAGAAAAACCAGATCCAGGGCTTGTGGCAAACGCTGGACTTTGTGCCAGATTGGTTTCAAGCAGTGTCCTCAGGCAGCCCTCTTTTGAGAGACACAATATCTATTTACTTCTTCAGACCAGCCCCAAATATGTGCAAAGTAATGGACAATAGATGAGCTGGGGGAAGTAACACAGACAGTACTTCATGGCCACAGAAGGTTTTGCTCTTTTCAAGGATATATTTATAATAGCAGAATTGTTCTGTGCAGTATTCCTTTGTCATGAGCCTGTTTTCTACTGGTTTTGACAAGCTTCAGCTCAAGGTCCCAGACAGCAGGTCCTGTTCTAGTATAAGGACTTAGGCAGCTGCCAAGGATGGCAGATGCAAATGGCCATCCCTGTGGAGACAGAGGCCTGGACAGCCTGGCCAGTGCTGGGGGAAACCTGTGGGGACACAGCTCCTCAGAGAAGCAAGGGCTCCCTCTCATCCTTGCAGTGGCAGCCAGGGCAGTGACCCAGCTCACCAAGGCTCTGCTGCCCTCTTTCCATCCCACTCCTTCCTTCCATAACCATCTCCATCTGCTGGCCACAACCATCTTCCCTGGGCTGCCTCAAAGCCTGAACAAAGCTTTAGGCTGCAAGGACAGTCGTTATCTTTTACAAATGTCTCAAATTGCTGGCAGCCACCAAGAGAGAGTGGGGAGACTGCAGTTTTGCTGCTTCTGGTCCAGGAAGCAGCATCAGTCCTGTGCATCCCTTGTGAACAGCATGGTTTTTCCACACAGAGCTGAAAAACATTGGGGCAGCAGGTGAAATGGGAGTCATGGGGCCCAAGAAAGACATAACCTACTACAGACACATGGCACTGGATGCCTCACTGCTTTGCTTTGTCAGGTTTGAGGGCCACACTCCAAAGGCAGATGGGCGCTGAAATCTGCATCTGGTACTAAATTATTTAGATGCCTAAATGCTTTTTTTGAACAGTTCTTGGACAGGTTCTAAGGACTCCCTGTGACTGTGCAGATTCATTTATCCTCTAGGCATTAGTTCAATTTAAGTTGTTGTTTCCTAAATTCCACAACTTAAGTGTTAAGGTACATCTTTACTGATGTACATGAATAAGTGAGCCAGGGCATCACATTACAGTTTAACTGCTGCTGTATTATAAAATCTGTCTTTTTTTGGTATATGTTGCACTTAGAAACTTTAGAAGCACAGAGTTTTCTTGATTTTCCAGAGGGTCACAAACCTGTGAAGTACCTCTCTGGTCCTGTAGGTATAGGCCATCCCTGTGGAGACAGAGCCCTGTCACTTGGGCAAAACATGGGCAGGGCCTGATACTTCAATGGCTTCCCCCTTTTTTAACAGCTTATGGGATGTAAAGGATGGTTTTCTACAGCTTTCTTTTTAGAAATGAGCTCAAACTAAAATCCATAGCTACACTGTGCTTGGCAAGAGTTAAAAGATAACATGCTGTTCCTGTACACTTGATTTTGGATCAACCCTGCATCCAATGCAACAAGAATGTATTTCCTTTGTACGCTAACCCTGACCTGCTCAGAGTTTCAGCACTTCTTGTTCAATCATATGAGCCCTGTGACTGGTTGGTGTTTCTGGCTGCATTCATCCATTAAGCAGCAACACAAGGATGCATTTCAGTGTCTGAAATAGCCACTGCAAGCTTCATGGGGCTGAGGAAGGATATATGGGGCAGGACAGACTCAGGCTGGGCTCTGGAGCACTGAGATGGACACACAGAAACTAAGCTAGCACTGTCACTGCAAAAGCAGAGATTGGCCAACAGTGAATCCCAGAATAATGAGTCACTGTCTGCTCTTAGATGCAGGGGATGTTTTGTCCAGCCTCTAATCCAAATCTTTCTTTTTCTTGGCTGAACTCTGCTTTCATAGAGCGTTTCAGTGCACATGGACACCAAAGTCTCTGCAGTGGTCCATTTTTGCTGATGACTTGCAGGTTATTACTCTGAAACCTCAAGATCAGCAATGATTCCCATCCCTGTACCCTTCAAAAGATCTGTGTAGTTTATCCCCTTTCTGGAAGCATCCAAGGAGGAGATGGCCATGCTTGTGGGCAGATTTTGGGCTTATTCTCCCCAGACATTGTTATCTCCAGGGCCAGCTCCAGGACTTCAGCTGCCCTAGCAAGACTTGGGGCTGTGATATCTCCATCCTGAAACAGATCTCTAAAATGGATAGCATAGGATAGAATGGAATAGCATATTCCAGTTGGAAGGGACAGATCTGATGAATCAACCCTTTTCACCTGGAGGGCACCGTGTGATGCCCAGCCCTGATGCAGGCTGGCAGACAGGCTGTGCCTTGGCCACGTCAGCTCAGGGGGGAAGTTTGTCAAGCACCTGTGAGCAGGGATGGGAATATTAACAGTTTGCATACTTGCAGTACTTTATAACCCTCCCTCCCCCTTCTCCAGGCACATATGTTACAATGTCTGATGATGCCACGACCATCTGGGCTGAGATATCAGAAGCAGTGTGGTCATTGTCTGCCCTAAGCAGCCCCTCTAACCCTTCAGGCTACACTCACAGATCTCAGGGTGACACCATGGCCAGGAGGGGTGGGGGAAAGGGTTGAGCCAAGGGGTCTGGAGCTCCAGCTGGCTTGGGGACTCAGGGATGTCATCCTGATGAGGGAAGATGTCCTCAGCCTCCTGCTCCCACCTGCCCTGTCCCAGTGCCTGTGGTTCCTGTCAGTCCCACTCCTCCTACCCAGGCACTCTGGAAACGTGTGTCCAGCCAGATCAGAGTGGGGGCTGTGGGGTGAGCGCTGGGGTAGGAGTGGGGATGGCAGGCAGACATCCTCTGTAAAGACACTGCCAGTCTTGACCAGAGGAGGCTGGTGCATGCCATTGCCCCGAGGTATCGGAAGCCATCTCTGCTCCATTTGCAGGACTCAAGCGCCTGAGTTCCCGGGGTGGCTCTCCGCTTACCAGCAGTGCTCCCGTTTCGGACTCAGTTTATAACCAGATGTTAGGCCGAATTTCTGTTGTAAAGGTAAAAACCTCTGTACCGAAGCGCCTTGGGCCGCGACCTCGCTGCGGGCTTTGTGCAGGCAGGACGAGCGCCTCGCTCACAGCACTGGGGGCAGAGTTCAGGGTCACCAGCCCGAGCTGCTCCCAAGAGGGTATTCCCTGCTTAGCCCTCTGCCAGCCGCTGATCCCCCCTCATTGCCCACCTCCACACCTGCCTTGTCTGCTTGCTCTGCCAGCCTGGCTTGCCCCAGTCCATCTCCTGCTTCAGCTGGCTATCACTGGCTGCTTCCAGCTTAGGTGGTGAGCTCTTCCAGCAGCACCAGGGCCTCTAGGGACAGAAAATAGAAAGAGTGGGCACAGCATCACTGTATGCCGGGGAAAACCTCCTGTTCCCTCTCCAGCACAAGTTAGAGCTGCCTCCTTCCATGGAAAGGGCCCATGACAAAGGACAGAGCTTCTCCACAGCCCTTGGAGAGTGAGGAGTTAGACCTGTGTGGGGAAGGTACCAGCCCCATGAGCACGTGTGGGAGGAGGACTTGCTCAAAACTGGACACGTTCTTGATTGCTCAGCTGCTTTGGAGATTAATAATCTGGCTGCTGTTATTGCAAACCGTCCTGGCATGTTTCAGGCTGTCCTCTCCTACTACAGGCTGACAGGCTGCAAACTGCCAGGGAGCCTGGAAAAACTCAAAAAAGTTTTTAAAAAAGTCTAAAAAAGGGGCACATTGATTGCCCAAGACAAACACCTCCTACTCTGTACTGAGGCTGCAGCAGGGGCCAAACCTCTCCCCATGTTTCCCAGCCATGAAAGGAGGAGGAGAAAGAGGACAGCACTTAACAGGATGGGTTACACCCAGCCTTTGTGCCAGCCAAGTGACCCTCAGGGACACAAACACCTGAGCCTGGGAGGAGGGACTGAACCCACCGTGTTTGTGGTTGCTGTAGTTGCAGGCATTGGCCTCTGAGCTGAAGGCGGGTTTCACAGAAGCAATGCAGGAGCTGTCACGGATCCAGCATGGAGAGTATGCCCTGGAAGAGAAGGTCAAGAGCTGCCGCTGTGCCATGGAAGAGAAGGTGGCTGAGATGAAGAATTCCCTCAACACGTTCAAGGTAGGAACGTGACTTGTGGGGAGGCTGCATACATTCCATGTGAGCTTGCATGGCAGAGGGAAGCATTCCCCTGCCTCCGTCAAGACTTCCTGTTTGCAAAGAAAAGGAGCAGGCAATTGTTTTGGGTACACCTGGGGTACTTCCTTTGGCTTTGGGTCTCCCCTGACTGCTCCAACCCAAAAGTAACCCATACTCTGGCCATGAGGCAGTGCTGAGAGTTACCTGGGCAAGCAGCCCTTGCTCTGGGCTGCACATGCCATGGGTTTATGGCCCGTTCATGGGCTACTGCTGGGCCACTGTCCCACACCTCTCCCTGGGTCTCCTGCATTTCCTGCAGGAACCAAAGCCACTGGGGAGCAGCAAATTAACACAAAACCCTAAAGCCTTTTGAAGTCGCATTTCCACATGGCTGGGAGGAAGTGCTGCCTGGTTTGACCTGGCCCGAGAGGAAAAAGACAAAGGGCTGGAGAGACAGCCTAGCAAGGAGGCTTGATGTAAACTTTAGACCAGCCAGCGTCTCCATGCAGAAACTGGATGACTGCCTGTGACGAGGCAGGCAGAGGAACTCTTTTATTGTTTTTATTGCAAATTTTCCCCATGGGGCTTTGCTGAGTCAATACCTTGTGAAGTTAAAGAGGGCTGCTTACTGGAAAAGCCCATTACTAACCCTGTGACAGGGAGACAGATGGCACCAGGCAAAAGGAGCCCTTGGTGCCAGACGAGCAAGGGAGACAACAAAAAGGGAAAGGGCATATGGGAGAGGTCTCAGAGCAATCAGACACAGGGTTATCCAGGACATTGTCATAGGGGAAAAGGGATTTAAAATCCAGATACAAAGAATTATGCAAGCAACAGAAGGGGCAAAGGCTGCTCTCCCTTTGCCTCATGCCCATGTTGGCTATTCAAATGCTGAGCTCCCAGTGAAGCCACCTCCTTGCTAGGGGAAAATCCTTTGGTTTACATGAAACTCCAGAGTATTTCTCCTCAGTCCTGCTGCTCACATTTATGAAACCTGCAAGAACTTCATGCTTCAGAGCTCGACATCTGAGTAAGGCTTGGCTGAAACTGCCTGAGGGAGGATGGACAGGGAGGATATGGAGGGCCTCATTTCCTTAGGAAACCAGGCTAAAAGGGCAGATCCAAGGCCTGCTTGGCAAAAGCTTGTACATGCGAGTGCTCACATTGGGTTCTGAACCAAGTGCACCATGTCAATAGACATGCTGGAAAACTGCAGAGGGAAATGTGCTCCCTAAGGTCCACCTCCAAATGCAGGAGGGCAGGAGTCCCCCCAGTGCTTTCAGCTGGTGGTGGATGAAGCCCTGAGTCTCATCTCTCACCAGTGCCTTGATCACGTGGCACCACGCTGGCCTGGGTGAGTTGCCTGTAGAATTAAGGATCACCATGGTGTGCCATGTTGTGCATGGCACACGTGACACATCCTGGACTTGCAAAGAGTGTCTGATCACAGAGCTGCTCCCCACAGCACCCTGAAGCACCTTTAGTGCACACCAGCCAACATTCAGAGCTGTGCCATGCAAGGCTGATGGGCACCCTGGGAATGCTGTGCTTTTGCCTGTTTCTCAGGAGGAGCTCAGCGATGCAAAGTCAATGATTGAAGAAATCAGTGCCAAGCAGGAGGAAATGCAACAGAAAATTGAGCAGCTGCAGCAAGAGAAGCGGCGGGAATCACGGAAAATGAAAGCTAAGTAAGGGCCCAAACTCCAGGGTGCTGAAAATGCTAATTAGCAGTGGTGTCCATTTTGTTCATTTCTGTATAGCATAATTTCTTAATTTTTTTCCTGGCTGGACATGCGTATCAACCCTGATTATGACCAGAAATGCTTCAGTTCACCCCAGGGTTTTAGACACACACCCCACTGAGCAAACATGGCAGAAAAATGCCAACACCTCACTGTGATTCCAACAGCAAAACAGCCCCCAGCAGCTCCCTGGAAAACCAGGGCCTGGTGGAACACACAGACCCAACTAAAGGCATGTTGGGGCAGTAACACTGTTGAAAGTCAGAAGCCTCCACCATTCAGACAACAGCACTGCAGCTTCCCCTTCCAAGCTTGCAAGACTCGGTGGGCTCCCGATGGTGAGGTTGTGCTCTGCTTTCCTGTCACCAGCCTGTTCTCCTCTGTCCAGAGTCAGAGAATGTTTGCACACTGCTGGGCCACACTGATGCTGTGATGAAGCAGGTGGTTGGCCAGCTTGGTCCTAATTAGCCTCCTTCTGAAAACAGAGTTTTGATCATGAATCTATACAGCTGCGTTGATGCAAACACTTTGCAAATCTAGGCTAGCCCCTCAGCTAATTAAGCTATTTAATTAGATGAAATATGCTCTGCAAAAGAATAGATCTGAAATAACCTTCTCCTACAGCCAGTGGAAGTTATTTCCAGAACATTGTTCATGAACTGCCAATTCCATCAAATCCAGCTCCTTTCCTGGTCTCTGCTAGAGTTGTCCTATTTCTGACAGTGCTGGCCACAAATGTAGTGTAGGAGTTTCACCTGTAGCATTCAGACTTTCCAACCACCTTGTTCTTTGTGTCTGTACAGAAGAGCACAGAAGGATGATCATGGGTCACAGACAGTGCCAACACCTCTCCAGGGCAGCCCATTTCGATCCATCAACCTCCCAGAACCTGTGCTGATTAATGAAGATTTTACAAGTCTTTTACACAACGTGACATATGAAAAAGGTAGGAAACAGAATAGGCAAATGCAGTGCCTTCTTCAGGAGAAAAATCAGAAAAAGCTCACTAGGGTAACCTGGGTTTGGGAAGTATTTGCTTTGCAAACACTGTCTCAACAGCCATTTCTTGCCTCCTCCAAGGAGAGGGATGAAGGCTGGTTCTTCATTCTTGTAGTGCCAGTGGCACAGACACAGAACCAAATGGGGGCTCTTGATAAAAATCCTGGGTTTGTTTCTGTGTGAGGGAGCGGGACACAGGAAGGAGGATCACACCTTGACGAGGAAAACACTGTCAACTGCCAAACACTTGGAGCTGGAATCAAAGAAAAGGTGATAGACCAGAGCCTTTCATTCTATAGTTAAGTTTGGGGGGTCTAAGCTGGTCTATCACTCTCTTGCTGTTCAGATAGGAAGATAATAAAAATTCATTTTAAATGTCAGCAAAGGCAAAGATCAGATTTCAAAGAAAACCTATGAAAGACTGGAGGATTTAACCCTACTGACAGGGCTTGGAAGGAAGAAGCCTGCTCTACAGTTGTCTTCTCTTGTTAAAGTTCCCTTTGTTCTTCAACAGTGTCTGACACCAGGATCATGCCCATGGGAGAAGGAGGTGTGAAAGTCATAGCAGGCCCAGGTAAGAAAATATCAAACATCAACAGACAGCAGAACAATGATTCAATGAGAGTGCTTGCTTCACTGCACTGCAGAAATGCTTTCAGGGAAGGCATTTCACAGGGATGTCTTTCACTCTGCCATGTACCTCCATTTTCATACTTCAGTTGAGATATGAGGGCAAACCTGTGTCCCTGAAGTGTCCCTGAAGTGTCCCTGATGGTCAATGCCAAGGATTTGGCAGAGAAAGCCTTTCTGCTGTTGCTTTCTCAGATTCTAAGTGCTTTTGCAGAAAGGAAGAATTGAGGCTTCCTGATGTGACAAAGAATAGTGAGAGCACCGTTTTTCCCACTTGGGAAGTGATGTTCTTTCTTCTTCTCTAACATATGTCTAATTTTGGATCTTATTTGGCCTGAAGATAAATGCTGAAAGAGTGCAAACCTTGTTCTGCCAAAGAGCTCACCAAATGCACTTCCTGTGTAAATTAACTCTGCAAGGCTACAGCCCCTGTGAAGCACAAAGAATGCTCCAAATTCACCTTCCAGTGCTTCAAATGGATGGAAATACAGTTCAGTTCAGCTGCCTGCTGCTGTATAATCTGTCAGCTGAGATGTCAGAGTCCATAGACCTGTTTGTCATTGCAGGAGCAGCCTTAGAGACAGATGACAGCCTCAAGCCTCCCCTGGCAACAGAGGGGCAGTCAAAAATGCATTTGCCATCAACAGTATGGAAGCAGCCCAAGGACACCAAGGACTGGGGAGATGAGTACATTTCTAAAGAGCAACCAGAGAGAGGGAAAGACATGGGCCAAAGCAGATACAGCTCAGCAGACAACATAATATGTGAACCCTCTTTGGCTGGTAAGGAGTAGAAAACTCTGGCTAGAGAGGCTCAAAGCTGTATCCATGCCTGGTGTGAGCTGGTTGGTGATCAGCATCCATGGAGGGAGACACACAGGCCACTTTCTCCTGCTATGGGGAATCTCTCAGGGCCTCACACTCCAAGACCTCTGGCCTTTGTATTCGTTGGGCTGTGTGACTGACAGAACCACTCTGTACCCAGGACAGCCCTTCCTTCCAAGACCTGTCACGTTCAGAGTACTGATGGGATTGCAGCAGTGTAGTTGCTTAAGTGGGTGAAAAATACAACTTCTCATTCTGCAGGGATCCTTCAGGATGGGAAATCCTGATATGAGTTGTTTTGCCGTTGATTGCTGTTTTGTTATTCCTAGAAAAAATTGGTATTCATAGGGAAAAACACATTTCCTTTAGAGCTTTCTTAGCAAACCGTGGCTCTAGTCGTGCCTGGGGCATGCTCTAGCATCAGGCTGGGGTTTTACATTTTGGGGAAAGAAGACACAAAAAGACAAGACATTGATATCACTTTTAAACAAGTTTCTCCTTTCATGATTCTATGTCAGTTCACCAGTCTTAACATGCAGCTGTCCTTGAGGTCAGTAATTTCTTATTTTTAAACTTAACCATTATCTTCTGGAAGCCAAAAGGCAGAACATCGCCTTGGAGCTGCTGGAGTCAGAAAGGAAGTATGTCATCAACCTGTCCCTAATCCTGAAGATCAAGGCCACGCTGCAAGGGCCAGATGTGAAAAGAAGCACCAAAGAGAGAAGGTATTTGATGTAATGTGCTGTCTTTTGGGGAGTTTTCTTCAGTCAATATTCTTTCTGCATTATCCCCTCACACACTTTTCTTTCTTCCACACAGAGATCTTTGAACACTTAGTTTATTTCTCGTTGAAAACTGGAGGCACTGGGAGGTTTTTGCAGTCATTAAAGACTTTCCTGCCTGTCCCTTGCATCTCATCCACCATCTTCATTTTGATTCTGGGTGAAATCAATGTGACATGGCAGAAGGGCACATTTTGACCAGCTCTGCATCAGTGGGTTGTCTCGTGAAAGGGTCTGACAAATGAGACGACACACAAAGCTGGGGAGCTCTCCTCCAAGCTCTCAATGGGATGGCTCAGGACCATGGTCCTGCATCATCAGCCACAGCAGCATTGCCTGGGGCTTTTTAGTGCTGCTAATTCTGGTCAGCTACACAATGCATTGCAAAGCCAGCCTAAGAAGCCTTCAAAACACTTTATTAATAGCCAGCTGGAGAGAGTACTTGCATGAACACAGCAGCCAAAACAGGACCCCCCGATGCAGCCAGGGCTCCAACCACAGGAGTTAATAATACATGTGCAAGGCTGTGCTGGTCACACAGGAATGCCCACTTAGCAGTATTCACTCGTTAGGGATGAGGTTTTGCTCTGTGTAACTGGTCTGATTTGGTCTCCCTTCAGTTTTTTCCCCAACTCTTTGCGGTTCCTGGTCCAGCAGCATGTGGATTTACTGCACGCTCTCCAGGAGCGAGTCCTGAGCTGGCCACGACAAGGGATCCTAGGAGACATCTTCCTGAAGCTGACAAATGATGAGGTATGTTAAAGACCTCTCCAGAACTTTCTTTCATGATTCATGATGTTTTGTTAAGGCACAGGTGGGCCAAGACACCTTGCAACAGAGGGGCAGTGCCAGACCCACCTGTGGGCAAGCAGCCTCATAGCACAGCTCTATAACCAGTACATGAGACCTAGACCTGCTTGCAGGAGCCACACGTGAGCCGTGACAGCTTGAATGGCTGTATTTCCAGTGAGGGGGTGAAAAGAGAGTGTTTCTGATGCTCCTCTGCCCCAGTACACCTTGTTCAGAGTTCTGATAAGCAGGTGGGCCGGCCTCTTATCAGACATATTTTGTTGCACCCACTTCTGTTGCCCTGCTGAGCAGCAAGGATGTGTAAAAACTCATCTGATACTTTATACATTTTAAGAGTCTTACACAAGAAAAGCTTCTTGCTGCCCAGCCTCTCTACCCCTCCCCACCTGCTGCAAAGCCTTACACTCTGTGCTCAACAGCTGAACACATTTTATAGAACAGACCTTCCTGAGAAGTTCCAAGCCCTGAAGGAGTCACACAGCAGCTCTGCTGCACTGGTGACCTTCCAGCAGCGATGGTGGGGAATCAAGTTTGGCTGGCTCTGTGACCAAAAATCTCTGTTAAGTTTCTTTGTTCTTTTCTCTTTCCCTTTTGTAAGAACAACTTTCTGGACTACTACGTTGCTTACCTGAGGGACCTGCCAGAATGCATCTCTCTGATCCACGTGGTGATCCTGAAGGAGGTAAACTTCCTGGCTGCTTCCCAGGCACGTAAAGGCAACGTGCAAGCCTGGATCTCTTCCTGTTATGCCTGCCCATGATAGGACTCTCCTGCCAATCCACTTGTTCTGTTGCCAAATGCCAGTTTCCTGGAGGTTGCCGTGGCTGACAGGCACCTACAAAAGGCAGCTTTAACACCCTCCTCACTGTCTGAAACCAAAGCTGGTTTTCTGCTGTGCTGCCATGAAACAATGTCTCAGATTAAACCTCCCAAAAGCTTGCCTATGCACGTGCTATCCAGACCTGTTCCAGGAACTGTCTCCTGGAAAATGGAGGACTCATCCAAACAGAGAGATCGAGTGAGGCTGTAAGTCCTTTATGGAGAAAAGAGTCTTCACTTTCAGCTTCAGCTCTTTGGTCCTGGATTCTTGGTTTAAACTTGGAAAGTTAAAGGTAGTTTAAGTGCAATAACTAAACCCCATTTGCTTGCTTCCAAGATATTTTAATTTAGAAGTCAATCTCATTTTGTTCAATTCGTTTGAGCCTAAACTAAGAACTTCATTCTGAACAACAGCATCTTCTTGGTGTTTCACTGAAACTTATATAGTGGACTTTCAACACACACCCCTACTTAATTAGGCTGAATGTCCCTAGTAGATAATCCCCAACCTAAATGCCTGAACTTTTACTCATTAAAGTATAACTACTCATTATACTCACTATATAACTACTCATATACTCGCCATAACTACTCATTAAAGCACAGAACCATCTGGAAGCAGATGTGTTTTATGGATGGAAAAGACTCTTAAGTCGCTTTCTCTATTTCAGGTAGAAGAAGAAATCAAGTCTGATCTCTACATTCTGTTCTTTCATATAGTCCAGCGAATCCCTGAATACCTTATTCATCTACAGGTAGGGCCCCAGGATGGAAACTGTCTTGTTGAACTCTTATCACCTCAGGTGACTTTTAACTCAGAGCTGGTATTTGGGCCTGTACAGCTACAGGGCTTCTGGCAAACCCAGTGGCTTCTTTGAAGAAAAAAAACCTTTGAAAGGGAAAGCCAGCTAACAATAGCTTAGGTTTCATCTTTTTCACATGAGGCTTGCTTCTATTTGCCAGTTTCTTCATTTAACCTGACACAAACAGCTTTTGTCCCCTGGGAAGCCAAAGGCTCTGCTGCCTGCTGCTCTTGGAGAACAGGTGGCCAGAGATGGGACACATCTGAGAGGGCTCCTAGGGCCCAACAACCTTTCCTACACAAAGATTGCTGATAAAAAGAGTTCTGGTTCACAGAAGGCTTATCTGAATTGCACTGAAACATTTCAGACAAGGCAAATACACAGAAAGCAAGCCCTATAAAATCAAAACATTGGTTTATTCATCCAAAGCTAAACTCAACCAGTGCATCACCCACACATCTTCTGATTACATTTACAGTGGTTCCTTGTGCATTTGCACTGGACTGGTGGGAGGCAGGCCCCATCCAAGTCCCTCAGAAACTCATGCTGCCTAGAAAAGCTGCCCCAGGGCAGTGCCATGAGCACTCCAGAGCCCTAATCCATGGTTTCAGTAGTGCCTTCTCCCCAGAAAGGGTCAGGACAGCCTCCAAACAGCCTGCTCTCCTCTGTGCCTCAGAATGTCCTGAAGTTCACGGAGCAAGAGCACCCTGACTATTACCTGCTGCTGGTGTGTGTGCAGCGCCTCCGGGTTTTCATCTCACACTATAGCCTCCTCTTCCAATGCAACGAAGACCTGCTGATACAGAAGAGGAAAAAGCTGAAGAAGTAAGCACAACATCAGCTCATTCTCTCTGTCACCAGGGAAGGGAGGTGTGGGGGAAGCCTGGCAAACAGGGGGTTTAGGTCCAGGCAAGATCAACAGGCACATTGCTCTGTTGAAATAAAACAAAGCCCTTTGCATCTGAATGCTGGAGAAGAACCACTATTGGCATTTGCCCTCCAACTGAGGTCAGATTTGGGGTGGGTCCTTCTGCCTAACTCTGAGAGTGAAAGAAAGATCACTTCTAAATCCTTCTAAACATAGCAGCCACATATTTCATGTGGCTTGATTCTTTAAGCTGGTGGCAAAGTCATTTCCCAGTGGGAAAACACACAGGGATTTAGCTCTGGCAGCTCCAGGCCTTGGTGAGGGTGAGGACTGTTTCCCTTATGGGCTGAGACTCCAAAAGAACGGCCTTATCTTATTTTACTGGGGGAGGAGGTGGGAGAAACAAAAGCCTCTCATAACCTGTTTGAGATGAACTATGACAGAAATTACCCTGGATGTAGATTCTCAAGCTGCAGTTCAGAACAATTCCTTCAAATCAAGGCTTTTTACTAAAATCAGAATCTGGTTGCCTTTGCTCCTTGTGATGATTTACCTGGGGTGTAGGACAAGATCAAATTTCAAGGGAAGATTCCAAGCATGGAGGGTGGTAAAGGGCTGGAGCAGACTGCTGGGGAGGGACTGCTATGGGGAGAGGCTTTAAGAACACCACAGAAAGCAGGATGCCCTGGAACAGACTAGGTAGAACAGGCTCTTCCTTGGGGTGGGCAGAGGTGAACGGGAATATTAAGGTCCCTCCCAGTCCTGTTTTCTGTGATTCTACACGCTCGTGCTCATTCCCTGCCTTATTTCTTAGCCCGACGATGGATTTCTCCTCCCTCAGGTCATCCCTGGTGAAGCTGTACAAAGGTCTCACCTCCCAGTGTACAAGCCAGGAGGTTTCTCCAACACCCAGTGCAGCATCAATGCGGGACAGTGGGATCCACACTGAAGAGGCCATACAGTCATTCCCAGCAGCACCTTCCTCTGGCACAACCACCCCGTAAGCCTGTTGTCCCTGTGGGCAGCTTTCAAAGTAGGCTGAGTACTCTCTCCTCACCCACACCATGCCAGTGACACCAGGCAGCTACAGGCTGTCATTTCCAAAACCACTCCCTGTATATGGATAGAGAGATGGAGGGCTGGCTCCATCCTGCTTTCCCCTACCATGTGGTTTACCAGCAGGGAATGTTTCAGAGCTCTACCCAAGGCTGCCTTAGCAATATGTCAGGGAGGACATGAATTTGTGTAGGCCTGACAGTGCTGTGCACAGTAACACTCTGCCTTATTCACTGTCAACATTACAAGAGCTGGGAAACAGGACCAAGGTCTCAGAGTAGGGGAAAAAAATACTTTTCCACACAGCACGCAATTGAGTGATGTGATTCACTATCACAAGATACAAAATGGTAGAAGTACGAAATGGGTTCAAAAAGACAAGACTAATTCAAGACAGACAGGGCTACTGGTAGCACCTGGCAATCTTCACAGAATCACAAAATATTCTGAGTTGGAAAGGACCCACAAGAATCATTGAGTCCAACTCCTGGCCCTGCACGGGACCATCCTCAAGGGTCACACCATGTGCCTGAGAGCGTTGTCCAAACACTTCTTGAACTCTGTCAGGCTTGGTGCTGTGACCACTGCCCTGGGGAGCCTGTTCCAGTGCCCAAGCACCCTCTAGGTGAAAAGCTTTTTCCTGATATCCAACCTAAACCTCCCCTGACTGAGCTTCAGGCCATTCCCGTGGGTCCTGTCACTGGTCACCAGGGAGAAGAGATCAGTGTCTGCCCCTTTCCTGTCCCTCATGAGGAAGCTGCAGACTGCGATGGGGTCTCCCCTCCGCCTCCTCCAGGCTGAACAGACCAAGTGCCCTCAGCCACTCCTCATCTGGTTCCCTTTGGCCATCTCCAGCCTGAAAGGTGCCAAATGAGATGATGATCAAAGAAGCATGCTAGACTTACCTTTATTCTTATGCCAGCAATTTGTGCTTTCTTATCTCATTTCATACTAAAAAGAGTTTGGCTGCATCCTTCCCAGTCCCCCTCTATTAGTAGTGTTATAGATCAGTCCTTAGCCTCCTTCTCCCCAGACTGCCCAAGCCAATCTCCCTCCTCTCGCAGACAGGATGCTCCAGGCCCCCACCTTGGTAGCCTCAGTTGGCACCACCCCACATTCATCCTGAACTGAGGACTCAACTGGGACACAAGGAGGGTAGGAGCCCTCCAAGCACTCCTGACACATTTTGGGGACAAAGTCGCCCTACCCAGGAGAGAAACCTAGTCCACCTGAAAAGACAACCAGACCATAGGAAAGCGAGGCACAGCTCCTACATTATAGAGAGAGAAGGAAAGTTAAAATCTAAAATGAAGATGAACAGGAGAGAGATGGAGCAGTTGGCTTCTCATCTCAGTTTCTATTAATTTCATGTTGTAGAGTACAAAAGTCAGCCAAAGCTACTGGATAAGCAGTTCTGTCTCTCCAAGTTTGGTTCTCCTAACCAGCCAGGCAATTTCTGTAAGTGACAGCTCTGTTACTGTTCTCCAAGGCAGGAGAATACCTTTTGGCCATAAAATCAACACAACAGGGCTGGGGGAGTGAAGGGGTGGGGGGGATTTTTCATGCTGTCTCTGTCATCCTTTAGTATTCCACTTCCGTCTGTTTTTTTGTTTTGTTTTGTTTACTTTTAAGGCATTTGATGCCGCAGATGAAGAAACCCCAGCCAACTGTGATGGAGAACATCCAGGCTGTAAAGCCCCCTGATTGGGAGATGGAAAGCAGGAAACACGAGAGGCCTGAGAACATCCTTGCCTCCTCTCAGCTGACAGAGCAGGAACTCAAGGCCTTGACAGCCCCCTTGCAATCCATCCCTGAAATGGAGTACGAAGCGCCACCGGCTGACGCGGTGGGCAACACCGAGAGAGCCATCAGAACCTCTGTGGAGCTGCTGCAGGATGCGAGGAACTTTGCACCAAGCTACGAAGAGTTTGACTACCCTGGGGAGGTTTTCACCATGCCAGGCCCCTACGAAGACGACACCTTCCAAAACCTCGCTCTCTTTGAGAACTGCTCCCCGGCCTCTTCCGAGTCCAGCTTGGATATTTGCTTCCTTAGGCCTGTGAACTTCACCTCAGAACCAGAGAGGACAGACCATGCCTTGCAGCCACTGCCTAAGAGCTGCACTCCTGTGAGCAGCAGCACCTACAAGCGTGAGATGTTCCACAGCAAAGGGAAGCAGCTGAGCAGGTCCCTGAAGGAGCTGCCGCGGAGCGCGGAGGGCGTGAGCACCAGACTCTACAGCACACGGAGCAGCAGTGGGAGCCGTCTGCAGCAGAAGCAGGACAGGAATGTTCAGCCTCATTTGATCTCAGCCTCATCCCGAAGCTCCCAAAGGAGCTACTTCCCCCCACAGAGAGGAGCGGGTGAAAAACCGAGCTTTTTGGAAGTAAGGAGGCTTAAATAGGAGGAGAAAAAAAATGGCACGTGGTGGTGCAGCAGCAGCAGCAGCAGAAAGATCTGAGATACAGTTAGAGTAGAACACGCCAAAACAGCTTTCAAGCCCACACATTCCAAGTCCTCAACTGCATGTACATGCCCAAGGGAGGGACAAGACAGCTCCTTTTCACACACATCTTCCCCAGGGACAGGCACGGGGTTGAGATGCACAGCTGGCTGAGCTAGAACACCCTTGAGACAAGGTAGCCTCTTGTGTGTCTCCACCTGTCACTGAGCTTCCCCCCCAGGTGAATCTTCTGAGCAGGTCACAAAGTTTACACAAAGCTGTTCAAAATTAGTGCCGTGGTTGGCATCCAGTTAAACAGGTGCCTTTCCACCTGCTGTGAGGAGTGCTGGGTAAGTGCTGGGTAAGCCATGCCAGTGTAAACCAGCATGACTTGGCCAAGCTCAGCCCATTTACACCAGCAAGGATCTGGCCCATAGGTTTTGTTTCACCCGTATTTGTTGCCTGGAGTGCACAGACCCATGCCAAAGTCTGTGTGAGAACAGTCAGAGCCCAGCAACTGTGTCTCTCAGATGGGACATGGCAAACAGCACTCTAAACCTTCAGGGACCCCAAGTCCTGCAGGAGCAATGTTTCTGTAGTTTGCAGTGACTGTTCAGAGTCAGCTTTGGGCTGTCACAGCCAAGGAAGTAGAGGCCAAGGGTGCTGTGAGGTGCTTAGATAGGAGGCTGTAGATGCAGATGATGATGAGAGGTAGGTTCCACCAGCCTGACTGAAAAGGCAGCAAGGAAACTTCAAAAGAAAAGAAAAAAAATAGGCCTAGTGAGTAAAGGAGGTGGTGGATGGCTGAACAGGGGACATGAGGCAGAGGGAGGAGAGCCATGGGGACACAGCCACCCCAGAGAAAGGGGCCTGTGAGCTCTTTGGCACTCACCTGCACAGAACTATGGCCCACAGCAGGTGCAGATGTGGAGCTTGTCCAGAGCTGCAGGACATGTTCTTCCCCACAGAGCAAAGGAAACCATCATGGCAGTGGTGGGCAGAGTTGGAGAAAAGGGTCTTGTCCAGAGTCTTGCTGAGAGGAGCTTGGCACTCTCCTGAAAGAGGGAAAGATCTTTTAGTGGCACATTTACCACAAGGTGTGTGTGCTAATGAAGCCTTCTGCCCCACAGATATGAAACCGTGCAGCAGCAGAGCCAGCAGAAGAGTCTTTCACACCTTATCACAGCTCAAGAAGCCTGATGCCTCCCTGCCCTAGGGGAGAAAGGAGAGGGTGGGAAGTTCTTCCAGCTGCCCAAGCTGGCTTGCTCCCTCACTGGCAAAAGAAGCTAGTGAGCTTCCCCTAAACAAAAAGCTTAGCAAGAAAGGCTCCAGTTCCCTCTAACAATGCTTATCCTCCTACTCTGTCACTGCCTCAGCCTTAGAGACAGCAACAAGCTCTCTGCAGAGGTACCAGTGTTGTTTCCCAGCCTTGTCAGCAGGTCCTCACCCACCAGGTCCCTCCTAGCACAGAGAGAGAAATAGAGAGAGAAGGGAACAAGAATGTGAGGTTGCAAATGCTGGTTAAATTGTCTTTTCCCTTTTAGGAGCTCCATGCAGAAGACAACACCAGGTTCTGCCAGAAGGATGACAATGAGCAAACATCCTTCAGCGACCACAACCCGCGGCACGAGCCCAAGGGGGGGTTCCGGAGCTCCTTCCGCAAGCTCTTCAAAAAGAAATAAGCAGCCCCGAGAAAGGCAGGCCACAGCCAAAGCACAGCAGTGCTTCCCCAGGCCCCCGAGGGTGGAGACAGACAGCAAGGCCTCAGGATCCCCCTGACTAACACAGAGGGTGGAGGGTGGGGGAGAGGAGACTCTCACAACTGCCTTACAAATGCATCCTGCTCTTTCTAGCACAGGGCAGGGCCAGGCTTTGGGTTGCAGTGGAGCTCAACCAGCAGGTCAAATAAGCACAGGAACTTGCTAGCTTTCATCCCTACCTGACTGAACTTCCCTCAGTTTCGGAAAGCTTTGGCCAAATCCCACTATCTTCTCCTCCCCCTCATCCCCCAAAACTGCTTGATTTGCCATACATCTTTGCTCTTCCAAACTCAAAGCAGGTCTTATTTGGGCTCACCCACAACAGAAGGGTTACCTTTGCAGCCCTGGCATCCTGGCCAGAAGTCTAAAATTCCCTTCTTTCCTCTACTTTCAAAAAAAACCCCCACCATCAAAGATGTCTACCCGGAGGCCAGCTCGCATTACCCAGGTGGTTTGTGAAGGTCTAAGAAGCATCAGCTGAAGCACCTGAGCATTGCACTGCTTAATCAGCAACATCCTTTCTTTTGGACTTCCATCACTCCCCAAAATCCTATTTCACCTTTTATGGGAATGCTGTTTCCTGAATTGCCTCCTGCTGTAGGAATCACTGCTTCTGCTCTCAGAACCGCCCGTGTCTCCAGGCAGGTGACGCATGCTGGGCCCAGGGCCTGCCACAAGACACAGGCTCTTCTCCACCTTATCCCCAGTGTGGATCAATGCAGACACTGGTAGTGCCCATCAGTGTCCTGGCTCCTGGTCTGTAACACACCTGGAATACACTTTGCTAACTCTTTGGCCTGACATCCTCACAAGCCCCATCACGTGCAGCTTTGGAACGGTTCTTCCAGCTAAAAATTGAGGCACTAGGGCAGGAAAGTTGATGGTGCACCATGTTCAGAGTCATAGCCCTCCTTCTTGTGCAAGGACAGATCAACGAGGCCACACACAGGCCACCCTCCTCACACCTGGACATGACAAACCCTCGGTAACTGTGATCTCTGCAGAAGACTGAGAGCAGCTCTGCTGTGACCTATGTCACACACCAGCAGCAAGAGCACCACTGGCACAGTGGTGTGACCAGTGCAGTACTGGTGAGCTCTGGTGTTACCTGAAGCTGGGATGTTCTGAGGGCAGTTTCAAGAGCAACTCTGGTTTTATCACCTCGTTTTGACAAGCCTGGGACACTGGTCTGTCTAAAGGACAGCTTCACCTTAAGAAGTTGTGAACTGTCTCCATGGGGCCAACAGCAATGCCTTGGGGGAGACTGTGAGACCGGGGGCTTGGGACTCCCCGCATCAGCGCAAGGGTGGCTGAATTTGGGGCCAAGAGAAGAGCACCCACCATGCTGCATGGCTCTCCTGGCCGTGGCAGCAGGACAGGGGAGGCCCAGAGCAGGTGTCCTTGGATGCAGTGGCCAATCTCACTGCAGATGCAGGGCCCAGAGCTCTCCAGTGTTGGCTGACCTGCATCTACCACCTGCTCTTCCTCCTCTGCTGGAGGCAAAAGGGTGTGTGAGAAAAGGGCTATCTAGACAGACAAAACCCCTTCTTTACTGCAGTCGAGGTTTTCCCAACATTTCAAGAATGTGACCAAGCAAAACACCACAGATTAAAATGTTTTAGCTGGTGCCTCTCCCATAGATTTTAATGAAACAAAAATTCACTTCTTACAAAAAGGAAAGAAGTACCATACTTTCCTCCTCTAGCTTTTGGAAACTACTCTGGGAAGAATTTTTTTTTTAATGTAAGGCTTTTAATGGCAAAAAACTCCCCTTCCATCTCCTTCCCCTTCCCTCACATCCTCATAAAATTAAAAATTCCCTGGCCCTTTCCAGTCAGGACTGCTCCATGCTGACCAGCCACTGAACCACAAAGACAATTCCTAGAACTTGGCAGCTTTTAGTCAGACTGTGCAGGGCCAGGATAGAAATTATGTAGGAAGAGCCAGATCCTTACAACTGAAGCATCAGCAAAACCTGTTTGTTCTGCACAGGAATCAGCCACAGACAGAACTATTTGTCCATCCATGGAACCAGAGTTGTGTCATTATGGACGAGTGTCCAGTGTAATGCACTGATGCTGTCAAGGGCTCTGATGCTTGTGGTTTTGGTCTCATGTATGTAATGACACTTTTATCCTTCACAAAACAAACCTTCTTTTCCTATTTGCCAGGCAGATGCCAGGACAGAAACAAGACAAAGGAAAAAAAACCTACCTGCTAACATCTCCTGGGTGAGGAAATCCTTCCAAAGTGGCAGACCCTTGCTTGTAAAATGCATGTGGATTTCAGCTTCTATTTTAGTGATTTAAGGCACAGTCAGAACTGATGGTTATTTCTTTCTGATTCTGAGTTCTTACTTTCAGGCCTATACTTATCACTTGAGATGTCCTTGTACCTGCTCAGAATCTGCAAATGTAAATAATATGAATGAATGAATGAATGATGCTCAGCACCACACAACAGAACCTGTTGCAGGATCCATTTCAAATCCATCTTTAGTGTACATGTGTGCTCTGGATTATTTTTCTTCCTGTGCCAAATAAATGTTGCCTTTAAATAACACTGTTGCCTCTTGCACTGAATCAGCCAGAAGGCTGCATCCATTAAAAGGAGAAACAGGTGTTTCTCTGGTCTCTTTCTGAGGCAACATTACTTACACAATCCTATATCCCTACAAGTCCAGCCATGCAAGGAGACTGTTCCCTACACGAGGTTCTAAGACTCTTATTCAGAACTCAGCTGAGTCACTCTCCAGGCTTCTGGTCAAGATCCTGTTGTTGGTGTAGCTCACTGTGACAGATCTTCATCTCCTTAGACTCTTCTAGACCACACCTCTCCATGGCTACACTCCCTCTTTAAGTCAGCCATCCTAGACTCAAAACAAAAAAAGGCTTATTCCGAAATAGATTCAACAAACTTGTCCAAAGCAATTTCAACCACATGTGCCCTTGATCACCTACCTTTGTTTACCTCCTTTTTGAAAATATTACAGATGTTCTGCACATTTGGCAGCTAACTTGTCATGCATCTGGCAAAAGGGAGTTTACTTGATTTGATTTTTCCCTTTCAACTTCTCAGCCACCCAGTACAGGATCTCACATTTGCTGGCTAGAAAGTAAAAGAAAAAAACAACTTACTCTTTACTTTGTTTCCCTCATAATGCACTGTTTTCCACTGAATACAAAAGGTAAATTTGCTCCTAGTGGACAGAAAAATGCATTTAAGGGTGGTTTGTTTTTTAATGGAAAATAAGGAATGGAATTTACAAAATAAGAACACTTTTGTTTTTACACCTATATTGGGCCACAGGTTTCTCTCCTGAGCAAAGATTTCACCTGTGCATTGTCTGGGTTTAAAAATGACAATTCAACAATCTTTTCCATCAAGCACAATAATCTACTGTGTTCAGCAGCAGTACCTCCAGTGGTATCACTGGGAAAATCTAATTTAAAATACACACAAAAGAAAAATAATTAAATATCCCACATTGTCACTCTAAAACTTGAGGGATCTAAACCCAGTGTATTAGCATGCTCTTACTGAGACAGACCTCTCCCTCCCTGATTTAAGAGATGCATATTAGAGAAACAGGTTAGTCCACACTAGAAATGGCTTCTTGAGGATGGAGCACTCCAGTGCTTCCATGGTATCAACCCTGAAGGAGGATAATATTCTCCATTAGCAGACGAGTTTGTTACAGACAAATGTTGCAGGGGCTGTTGAATGCCATGACAATAACATGTCACCTTGGGGTCACCAGGAAGCACAACAGCCGACTTCCCATGCAGCAGCTGAACAGAAGCAAATGCTCAGCACCCTCAAAATCACCACAGAATCATGGAACAGTCTGGGTTGGAAAGGAACCTTTAAAGGCCATCTAGTCCAACCCCCTGCAAAGAGCAGGGACATCTTCACCTAGAGCTGGTTGCTGAGAGCTCTTCCAGCCTGACCTTGAATGTTGCCAGGGATGGGGCATCTTCCACCTCTGGACAGCCTGTTCCAGTGGTTCACCATACTCATTGTAAAAAACTTCTTCCTTATACCTTGTCTAAATCTACCCTCCTTTAGTTTAAAGCCTCTCTGCTTAAAGTTTAAAGTTTAAAGACTCTCTGTCCTATTGCAAGAGGCCCTGCTAAAAAGGTTCTTTTCTTATAAACCTAAGAAGTTCTGCTACATGACCCTGCCTACACAGTTTGGAGTGGTTTGGGCTGACTTTAGCCATATATCAGCTCTCTACACTAATACAGCAACTCTCCAGGCCTCCACATAAGCATGTTTCATTGTCCAGGTCACATCATCACCCCAGGCCACACCAGACCAATCAGGGTCATTTTATTAAAGAGACAGAGATCATCATTAAAATGATTTAATTTTCTATGTGAAAAGTATTGTCACTAATGCAAACATGATCCAAATAAGAAGCCATTCCAGATCGGAAATTATTAACACAAAGCTGTCCTGACACAAACCGGTGGCTTAGCAGTTGTATTCAACTCCTAAAAGCTACAGGTTTGATTCTCACCCAGTCCTTCCTGTTTGCAGCTAAGTTAACACCATGATTTGTGCAGTGACTGACCATTCCAAAGAATGTTTACTTCAGGTTCTTGCATGGTGACCATTGTCCCCCATTGTCCAAATATCTCACCAGGAAAGCACTTTTATCCTCAACCACAAACAGGGAACAGCATTCCCCATTTCACAAAGGAAAGCAGAGACCTACTGACATTTCAGAAATCTGCTGATTAGCAGGAGCCATGCGAGGTCTCTCCTGACTGAGCAACCTGCCCACTGGGTGATTCCTCCTGCCTGCTCTACCTTGGCTGCACAACAGCACAGACAAGAGGGTGCCGAAGAAGAAATACAGATCAGAAAGTCTCAATTTAAGGAGTTTTCCTGGTAACCCACCGAGGAGCTAATAATTTAGGTAACACTGCCAACAGTATGTTCATCATGGTGTTTTTATCCAAAGAATCCATAACCTAAACTACACCTCCTGTGGCTTGAGTTTTTACAAAGCTCCCGTATATAATGTTGTCCTCTGAAGCCAAAGTTTTGAGATCTTCACTTTGTTTTTCTTTTGCCAGAAAAAAATGTTTCAAAACAATATTGTTAAAGACATCAAAGAAGGAATACAACTGACAACTTCAAGATCTGACTGTGGTGAAAACTGCCATTCCTGTTGATGAAATGCTTTCCAAAATGTAACGACCACACTAAAGGATCACAGGGCCCTGATCAATGGCATTGCCAAAAGCATTAAAAAAGGTAATTTCTGCCATCATTCAACTGACACCATCTTTAAGTGACACAGCTTTCCAAGATGCTGAAATGTGTTCTTCCAAAGAGGAAATGTGAGGGAATTTTACCTGCCCCATGAGCCATATGAACTGAAGATGAGACACTTTATGCTTCACATACCTACTGTAGAGGAGATGACAGAGCTTCTTTTCTTCAACAACTGTCATCCATTACCGTCCCAGTCTGGTCTGGAGTCCAAGAGCAGCACGCAGGGTCATGGATAAACCATGTCAGAATACTTACAACACACCTGTTTTGTCATGTGTATTTTGGACAGAGAAAGCCACTGTAAAGATTAATATAAGTTTGATTTTTTCTAATATGTATCATACAGGATGTGTGAAACATTTCATAAGGTATAATAATTCACTTTGGGAGTAGCCCAGCTGCTCAAATATTACTGAATGATTATTTTGTAACGTGCCCAAAACACCTCTTTAGTCTCTTTTTACTAAAATACATACACTGAACTACGAAAAATATGTACCACAAGATGGGCTTTTATCCCCTTCAATGCTTACCTGAAAAACTAAGTTGAACATTTGTCCATGTAATAATTTAACATATGTCAGCCAAACATATCTTTATCTTTATTTCAATTAAATTAAAAACAATCTGCAAGTATATTTATGCAACATTCACTATATACACACGATTTATGCAACTGCAAGGCAATTCTATGTATGCTGATTAATCTATTGTTAGTAAAACATGACAATAGCTATGGAAGTTGACAAGTGACTGTTTTCATGGCATGACTGAAAAAGAATAGCTACTAGCCATGAAATGGATTATCAGTAAACCTTAAAAAGAACATGACATAACCTAGCAGAGATTAACAGTCTTCTAAATGTAGTATATTTGCTTCAGATGATAGTGCTGCTTTAAAAAAAAAAATTCGCTGTCACCTTAACGATGTAAGACTTTCATCAGCTCTATCTAAAGAAAGCAATAATTAGACATTATGCTTCCTGGCAAAAATTTATTTTTGAACTGGCACCACAGTATTTCAGAAAATAATAATAAAGTACCTCTTTGGTGAAGCCTAGGTACCCCCTACTACTCATTGTAACAACTTGTAAACAGGACCGCAATACAGTGCTTTGCCTTAATTCTAGCTCGGTTAGGTACCACAGATCTTCCTCACAGTCCTTCTCATAATTTTAGGAAGGTATTTTAAAGCAGGGAGTAAGTAAAGCAAAGGAAAATTAAGAAGGATATAAAGTTCCCTGTTTGAGATTTAAAAAAAGTGCATAATGTTTTCATTCCAAAAACTGTGCCACTGTATGGAACTGATGGATACAAGACTGTTTTTCCTTCCTGTTCTGGACATTATTGATCATTACACAAACACAGTCTCTGCTCATTGGCCAAAGAAGTCTCTCCAGACTGTTTTCTGGTACAATCAGCTGTCCAATTACTTTAGAACAATGTCCTGCATACTAAAATGAGAATAGCAAGTTAACCGGGTTTTCCACTAGAAAGTCTGTTTTTGCAATTCCATTTCTGTACACTACATTTCCAACGCATTGGAGAGTTCTTAGTGTTTGGCATACACATCCCAACTCCTTGACACCACCAGGTTCAGTGCATCCATTGCCAGCAACAGACATAGCACCAGGAAAATGCGACTCCCAGCGCGAGGGACAGTTCAGGAGGAGGGGGCATTCTCCAGCAAGGGCGGCCCATCCCGATGCATCGATGGGTGTGTGTGCTCCCTTTTGTAAGTTTTTGGAGGAAGCTTTGGGATATGTTGAGAAGTGCTTTGTCGTGGAGGAACGGGTGGTCCAGCAACAGAAGGGAGGTCCACATCCTGCGGTATCAAAGGCGGCGATGGCAGATGCCTCCGTGCTACATGTGGAGAAGGTGTCTGGGGGGGAGGGGGCGTGAACGGAGAGGGGCTGTTTGGGAAAAAGGTGTTACCAAGTTCGCTTTTTCTCCCCAGGGGTGGAGGCTGGAGGTGTAGTGGTGAGCTAGAGAAAACATCTGGAGTTCGCACAGGTTCCCGTGGCGGTAACTCGGGAGGGTTCGCAGTGGTAACACAGGAGTCAGAGATGCAGGTCCGATCAGGCACCGAGTACCTTGGAGAATACACTTTAGAGGTTGGTTGCCTAGGAGGGATTGCTGGTGGGTTGTCCAGGTGTGCAGAAGTAATCTGAGGTACACAAACATTTCATTCAGTAAAATGCCAGAGTGGCAGCAAAGCACAGGACCCTGCTGTGAAACAGAAGCCCCCTCCTGCACTGCAGATTGCTCTTGGCAGGGGTGCACCAACACGTGAGTGAACAGCCAAGGATGGAAGGAATGAAGATGCAAAAAGAGGGACAAGAGCAAGGCAAAGAATGGTCAAAGCAACAATTTCCATGCTAGTTCCATGTCTGCTTGCTGGGGAGGTTTGGATATCTTCCACCACCTGCCCAGTAACAAGCACTTGGAGTGGGTAAACATCCCAGATATTTCTTCAAGAAAACGAGGAAAAGGGAGAGGCTGATGATGCTGAACAGGGAAAAAATAAACTATGCTCAGAAGATGGAGTTAAGTAGTCAGAATTATGGAAGTGAACAGTTACCAAGATGCAGACCATAGTGATAGGATAACTGCTCTCCAACACCCTATCATATACACAGATTTTCAAATACATTTGGGTGATGTGTTAAATTCTGCTGACTGACAAAACAGTTGCCTGTAGTCTGAGAATAACTGTTGAAGAGCCACTTACAAGCTCTCTTCAAAGATATATCTGCTCCAAAGTAATTTTGAGTGGGATTTTCAAATCTGAAGTCACAAATGAGCTTCCACTGAAATCAGGTGATTTGTTGCACTGTCTGCAACAAAGGCTGGATCAGATCCCAGCTGCCAGACAAATACAAAAGGAAAATGTAGCAATGGCTTAAGCAGGCAGGCAGACAGGATGGGTAAGCAAGAGGGGAAAGCAAGCACTTGAGCACCACAGCATCAGGGTCAAATATTCTGATGAAACCTTTCAGAGGACTGAGCTGTGTACAGCACTTTCCATCATTACTGTTCATCAGTTCTTACTCCTATTCATATATCCTAAAATGGTACTCTAGAACAATTATCCCCGATGGAAACATCTGCCTGAAGCCTCAAGTTCTCACAGGCAATGCAAGGGCCTGAGCACAGCAGATCAGTAGATGAGACATTTCTAACCCTAAATTTAGGTCCCATCTGTTTTCATTTGTTTGAGATCAAGACATAGCGAGGCAGAGCTGTGAAGGCTTGAAATACATGGCTGCTTACTCTTTCTCATACAGTTCTTCAAAAAATAAATGTACTGTCTTTAAGAGTTACTTTTCTATCATGCCCTGCCCCTCTTCTCCCAGAAAAACAAATGACCTTTTTTCTCCTTACTTACTTTCGATGGGGAGGATTCAGCTGGGGCAGATTCTGGTCTTCTTCGTGGAGGAACAGGAGGAGGGACAGGAGCGTCATCTGAAGTTTTGGTAAAGTTTATGGATGACACAGAAGCAGATCCTAGTGGACATTAAAGAAAAATGTTGATAACGATGAACTTTTGGCTCAATATTGCTGCCAATAGAGGTGCCATAAATAATAAAGCAATTGCTCATAAAAAGCACCATGAATCAAGGAGGTGGTAAATAAAGACAATGAAACAAGCCTCTAACTTGCAGCTTCCACACAAACTGCTCTTCTGAGCTGCAAAGATCTCTGTGGCCATCAGTTCCTGAACTCTTAAGTAATCCTTGAGACCAAAACCACATCACAAACTTGTTCTTATGTCACAACAGCACTAAAACAATATCCTGAACCTGCAGCCGATGGACCCAACAACAAAGAAATCCTTTCTTCTCCAGAGGCTTTCCAGAGACCTGGCTTGGACACTCTGCAATGGCACTGCTCTGCTAAGGAACTTCTGCTTTTAGCAAATCATTTCATCTCCTTGTGGCAACCAGCAGAAGACAGGCCAAACCTTTGAAAGCCCTCATATGTGAAAGGAGGTTATATCCATTATTAAATACTGAGGGCACACCATAAAATATGAGCACCCTTGTATGCTGGGGAAGACAGAAGAAAAACAGCTGTGGATAGGTCCTGATGGATTTAAAGCAAGCAAATATTGATTTTAAATTCTGCAGGAAAACCATCCATGTATAACTGAGACCAATTCTAAATGGCAGGCAGCAGAATAAGGCACCCACAAAACAATCATTTTTTATTCTCACTGTTCACCATCAGATACTCACCAAATACATTCACCACATATATACATATGGCAGCAAACCCCACAAGTTTGTTTGGGACACGTATCGGCCCTAGAGATTACCTCTGCCTTCAGTTTTGACAGTTCCTCCAAAGACTTGTAACAGTCCCTATGCAACACACCTAATTCTGTTCAGTTTCTCCTTTATTATAAAGACTTTTTAAAGAAAAAGGGAGTAAGAAATACTGAAAGGTTCTGCTGCTGCAAGGAGACAAAAACAACCATTTCTACAGCCCCTTTAGAAGACTAGACCTGGTTTCCCCTGCCTAACACCACAAAATGTGACTGGCACATGCTTGGCAGGCTGGCTGTGAGCACCTACTTGTGTGAAAAGGACTGGAGGGATCCGAGTCGAACACGCTGCAGGCGTCTGTGGTGCTGGAAGTGGCAGAAGCAGGGGGAGGGGTCAGAGGGGTGCGGGGGGAGTTTGGGGCAGATGCTGTGGCTTCCGTCTCGCTCTCTGGGATGCGGCTGTAGCTGATTTTCCTTGGCTCCTGCTGCAGGGGTGTGGGATGTCTCATGGTACCTGGCCTTGGATTAGAGGGACGAACACCCGGGGACTTGAGGGGGTAGCTGTACTTCTTGGGCTGAAACGACAGAAAAATATCAACCAAAATCAAAAGGCCACAGGACCACTTAAATGTAGCTTTGTATTTATGAAGTCAGAGATCTAAAACGACTTCTGCCATCTACAAAAGACTAACGTAAGCACTTTTCAAAAAATAAACTACAAATAATTGAATACTAACAAATCTCGGAGGAGGCTTGACATTCCGTGGCTCTATCTCCAGTGACTTGTTGAACAGATAATCTGTAAATTCTGTCTCCACGCTGTTTCCCATTGGATTCAGGTTTTCAAAAAATCTCTGCAATACAAGAAGGCAGACGACTTGTCAGCTAAGATGCTTCTTAATACTGCTTGTTTTAACAGCACAAATGATCCCAACTGTTTTAAGAGAAGAGAGAAAATGCTGGAGTCAGAGGTAATGACAGGCTTTTAAGTTACTAAATCTGTTTGTCGCCAGCCCTTTTCTGGACACTGCTACTGCTATGCTTGGCCTGAAAACCAACTGTGCAAGTACCCTAAATGCTTTCTGCAGTTCAAAATCAGACCAGGTTTGCTCAAACACTCCCAGAAGAAGCTGCAAACAATCCATCTTTACACTGATGCAGGGATGACTGCTCCCACAACGCTTTCTGTCTAAGCCTGAGGAGAACAAATAAAAGAAAACCTCGCAGAATCTCTTAGGATAACCTGTCCTATAACTCTCTGACAGTATAGAGCTCAAAAGATGGTAAGAAAAAAGAAAAAAGGAAGAAAGGAAAGCAACCAGAGAGAACACTGCTTAGAGAACACTTCAGAGCAAGGAAAACAAACACCAGGAGAAAGGAAAATGTGAGTATCACCACCATCAACACATGATGTAAACACAGTGCTATCAGATAAACCTGGAAACATAAAGGCAGTGTGTAACAGAGGAGGAAAACACAACTGGGCTCACTGGACAAATAACTGCAACTGAGTGAAGGACAATGCCAGTTTCAGTTCCTGCTTAACACTGATCAATAAGAAGATCTACCAATGTCCCAACAGCTGAGAAAAAAGTGAAAGAAACCCAAGAAACTGCAAGCATTGAGCTTTCTGCCCTTTCTTACAGTGAGACCTGAGAGAGGTTTTATGACAGGCCTTCTGCTCACCTCTGATTCAGTCAGACAATCTATGTGAATTCAGTCACTCCTTACGGTCTGTCAGCTGCCAGAATCACCGCAGAAGGAAATCATGTCACTTACCCTGATGTCAAATTCCACTCTTAAACAATATGGCTGGTTCTGGTACTGCTGTATCTCCCCTGTTATCTCAGCTACCTTCCTTCTCTTGCTGAAGTTTATAAGGTCTTTCCCATGTCGCTTGAGAAATTCAGGATTGCCTTCTTCTGTTTTCAAAATGTTGGTTAAGTAAATCCCTAAAGGGCACACAGAAGAGGTTCTCAACACAGAGTACAAAACAAGGAGGAACTCACAACTGGAATACAAGGAATTCTTAAAGAATTTAATTTGTGCACTGTAATTACTTAGAAAACTTCTCTGTTATGGTCAATAAGAGAATTGCACCTCACTTTCCAATAACGGCAACAATTTAAATATTTTAACCTTTATTATATTATATTATGCCTTTTCCAGAAAGCTGCCTTTTTGCTTTACAGTCCCCAAGCCTGTGCAGTTTTCTATGGTTAAGGAAGCTCACACAACTGAACACTAAAAGAGGACACTGAACAGGAGTGCTTTCTCTTAACTCCTCTACTCCATCAGACACCCCAGCTAAACTCCAAAAATTATTTTCAGGTTTTATCCTGGCTTCATAATTGCATCAAATAATTTGAAAATTAGAAAGCAAAAAGTGCTCTCCACTCCACAGATCATGTATCTCAAATTGCCATTATGACTTGACAGAAATAACTGAAGCTATTCACATGTGATCCTGCTAACCTCTACTCATCTCTGAAGCGGGACAGAAGGTTTCTTAGTTGATCTTATCTTTCTTTGCAGAGCTCTGGAGTATATCTTTCCCCAATCTGTAAAAGGCCAAAAAAGCCATCAACACTATTTTCTTTCAGTTTTGGCCTGAAGCCTATGTTGGACAAGTGCAATGTCCAGACCTGGAACTGATCTGCAGCAAACATTTAAATGGCTTGCTCAATCAAGAACAGGAGTGACATGGCATTAACATCACAATTTGCTAAATGTCAGCAATCTACTTCAAAGAAGAACTGTTCAGTTTGATGATAAAGAGGAGGCTTTCTTCCCAAAGAAAACAGAAATGAGACTCTAGCTTTATTTTTTGGAACTCTTGATGAGGAAGGAGATCCTTCTTTCTCTTCCAGTCAATGGCAATAAATACTTCTAATGTGACCACCTTCTGTTGAGAGTATTTCTGGTTGTAACAGTTTAAACCACACTCAAAGCAAAAATCAGCAAATATGGAAATAGGATATTGCAGATATACTTATTTTTACTGCAAATAACATCTCCAGTGAATAATCACTTTAGGGGATTTTTTCACATATTAGTGTCTGGGCACCTGAAATTCCAACCCACCCGTCCTGTTAAAATTGACTTTTCTCTCTATTGCTCACACTCTGTTTAGTACCTTTGCTCAATACTTGCCAAATGTTAATGTGGGACACAGCTCATCCAAACCAAATGTACTCACCAAAAAAAGGCACACAAGGAGGATTAATGGACCTGAGTTTTGCCAAGTATTTCTTATAATGGTCCTCACTCAGCTCATAAGCTTCTTCTAAGATCTTCTTCTGGCGACTTGGAATTTGCTTAAAAGAGAGATCAAACAGGTTGTTTGGAAAGAGAAAGTAAAGGCAGGGCCCAGCAACACTACTGAGAGTAATGGTCTCCCACTGCTATTTGAATCAGGGACCACAAAGACAGTGCCCCACCATCCTGAGATGCCTTTCTTAAGTGGGGATGGATTTCTTGCTTCAGAAACCAAGGAAAAAACCCTCTCTTACACCCTGATTGATTCATTTCTTGGGGGATTTACTTTCCTTGCTCTTTGGAAGCACATGCTTCCTGACAAGGCAGGCTTTCAGCATAGCCAAGGTACCCTGCATGACACTGCCATAGCAAAAGTGGAAAACATTTCACTGTACCTCAAATGTGTGATCCAGCCTATAAACTGCTGCGGAGTTCATAGCACTGACAATCTCAAGGACACCATTAAAGTTGTTTAGCTCTTGAAAAACTTGCAGGATCTCAATTATCCGGCTCACTACAATTACTCTTTCCTCTAGGTTCTCTGTTTCTACAATGCATCTAAACACACAAGAACATTGGGGTTTGTATTAAAGCGCTGATGAGGTTTCCAAAATCAGATATTAAGTTGCAACACAAACAAATATGATCTTATCAAATTACTTGAGATAGTTCATAAAATATCTTAAGAGATTTGAAAATATTCTAAGAATAAAAAGCTTGAGACCATTATGTTAAAATTCTCACAGGGACCGGTTTCAGCATCTAAACACCAAAAAAGGAATTCTCCCAGAACAGAATTTTTCTCAGTGTACTTGTGGATGGACTGTAAGCGTCCAGATATGGAGTAGGTGCACATTCAGGAAAGTCACTTACTTTTCAAACCACAAAGTTAGGTTAGTTGTATGCCTTATCATTTTGAGAAGGTTGGGAGAATTAATTTCTTTATCTTCCTTCGTCCACACACTTCCAACTAATTCAGATGGCTGCACAGCTCTGGAAAAGCAGTTGTTTTATCAAAAAAACGTAATTAAAAGCAGGAAAGAAGATATTATTTTTCCAAACCCTCTTGATTTTCACTGAATGTGGAATTCATATTTAGAAATATATTCTTAAGGTATCACTTTTATAGTGTTATGCTCTCCTCATGACTAAATGACTGATATTTCTATGCTGCTTTTTTAGACTGTAGATATTTCTTAATCTATGTAACTCTTAACCACCTCTGTCCATCTAAATGAAGAATGAAATAATCTCATCAACCATAATAAAATGTGAGCTTCTAATGCCTGAACAATTTCTTACAGACAGCTCATGAGATCTGACATGGTCCTTAACTTGCTTCACAAACCAGGATGTGAAGAAAACTGATTTAATAATTGTTCATACTTCTCAAAGTTTGAGCTACTCAGAAACTATCAAGAGAAAGCTGGAGCATAATACAATTAACAGTATGCAAAGGTCACACATACTGCACATTAACTTGGGGAGGATAAAACAAATGTATTTAAGAGGGCTTTTTCTGCAGAAATAGTAATTAATACACACCACCGGTAAAGTCCCTTGATTTTTGTGGGGCTTCGCATCAGAGGCCCCCCAGAAACAATTTCAGGCACGGAGAATATTTTGATTTGTGCCACGTGTTTCTCAGTGGAGGAAAGTTACCTGTAAAAATCCGACTCCAGTAAAGTGAGCTGCCGAGCGATTTCTATGGGATGCAAAGTCAGCAAGTCAAAAGTCTCTGTGTGGCCTGGTTTGCTTATGTGCCACTCAATTGCTGGAGGGGGGCTCTCAAAAGTGATGTTGTGGCTCGGCCCAATGGCTTGTGCCTGCTTTTTCCTGTTGATTATCTTTGTGATGGATTCAACCCACTTCTTCATGGCTTTGCCTGGCACACAGAGAAAATTACTATTTAGTTAATGCTGTTTTTCCTAAGACATCGGTGTAATTCAGAAATCTTTGGATTTAACCCAAAAACTTACTAAATTAAAGCAATCTTATATTCTTTAGGATTGGTGTTCTCACATAAGTGTAGAAGTATTCAAAGATAGAAAGAATTCCTCAACAGCCAATGATGAGCACAATTTTGCCCAAGCACAGAACACCCAAATTAGGCTCCTGCTCTGATTTAGGTGCTTTTCTTTCTTTTCTGAGTTTACAGTGAGTTTTTGGGAACAAACCTTCTTTTGCCCAAAATGCACTTCTGCAAACACCTTGAACCTTATCGTTTGGGCAAGAGCATGTGATTACCTCAGATAACCTAGAAAGTCAAAATAACAAACAGGGAGAAGCATCTTCCTGTACTGCATTTACCATCAAAGCTGAGAATAAAATTGAAAGGCCAAATGCCTTTTTAGCTCTGCTCCATAAGAATTTCATGCACAAGTCCATTGAAAATTTACCAGTAACACCCATTGAACTAGCTGGCTCATTCTCCCCTCTTTTTAATGGCTAAATAACCATTAAATACTTCTCTGACACAGTATTTTCCTACAAACTGCTCCTGTGCCTGTCTTGGTTTTATTTAAAAGGAAACAGGAAAAGTCTGTACAATCATAACTGCAAGGTGTCCTACAATTCCAATACACACTGTGAAGTAGCTGGAAATTCTTGTTTCAAAGAAATCGTGATTGCCACCATCAAACTTTTACGAAAATTACCCCTGTGTAAAGTTTAAAATGACAAAGCAATTGTTCTGTCCTGATCATTACTCAGTTCTTATTATTTTGCATTATTTCAGCCCCTTTACAACAAAACCCATAATTTATGTAAATAACAATCATTATTCTGAAAAGGAGCCAGATTTTTTAATAATAATGTGTGTGTGGTCTTAATGAAAGTTTATTTTATGTGTTCAATGAAGTATTTAATAAGCAGTCAGTCCTGTTTTTCCTGAAAGCAGAACTGATCACATTCCATATCTTTGAAAAGGGATGTTTTAGGATAAACGTCAGCACTTAAGAAACTGTAAATACCTCTTACTGTTCCAATGAACTCCTCCAAACGTTTCAGAAGATCAGCATCTCTTTCAAAGTCATAGAAGTGGTGCTCTACCCAGTGTCGGCACACATTTAATACTCTGCAAAGGTAAAGAATAAAATAACACTCTACACCTCAGCCTACCTTCCCTATCAAAGCAGCTGCAACAAAGGCCACTGGCACCACGGAGAGCCTTCAGAGGGAATCCAGAGTGGCTCACAGTGATGCAACACTCACCGTAGCTGCACAGGTTGAATGTACTCTTTCCTAAATCTTTTCAGCTCTGCACTAAGGGGTTGGTCTCCGTTCTCCATGGCGATACGGTCGGCTTCCGTTGGCTCAGGCTCTGGAATTTCAAATCTAGCACAGAAGATGGGGGTAAGCACTAGGCCTCTCTTACACCAGTCTTGGGCACAAGCTTCTGGATATAAACTTGTACATTTTACTGGCAATCCTTGAATGCGACTTTTTAAAAGGTGTTTGAAGTGAATCAAAACCAACTGGAAAGCCAGAATCTTACACACTCCACGTAGAAAGAAAAAAAATGCACTTCATAAGAACATATTTTTAACAGTGGCATACCTTTCTATTAGCAAACTCAGCAACTCTTGAGGTCTACAGAAGGATCTATATGTTGTGAGAAAAGTCCGAACAAAGTTGGGATCTAAGACAAAGAATAATTTTACACTTATGTCAGCAATCACCTGATTTTTTTTTTCCTTTACAATAACTTCAATTATCCTTTAAAATTAAGGATGTCACCCTATCAATTTACAGAAAAGATGATGTAACCCGAAATGGCTTTGGTAACAATTCAAAACCTCCTAAAATAGCAAACACAAAGCAGAACTTAAAAAGAATTTTTATTCTGTTGGAGATTCACAACGACTTTTTTTCTCCCCTTCAATTGTTAAGACAGGATTCTTTTCCAATGACTTTGAAATTAATGAATAGATGATTTTATTTATGAGTAAACAACTTTGGTTTGACAGTGATCGGGACATGAGAACTCAAAAAACACATCAAGTAACATTGCACTGGGTAGAAATGGCCTCTTCCAGGGGAGAATGTTTCCCCTAAACTGGCACAATTGATAACCAGTCATGGTTAAGGCAGCCTAGATATTTTTTCATCTGACAACTATGTTTGACGTTGTATTTATTTCACTTCAAGAAAATCAACCAGTTTTATTTAAATTGACTAATTACATATCAATTCATTTAAAATATGAAAATGTGTTTTAAAAACAATCAAGTATTCAAAACAGAAAACCAAAATGTCTCCCACAATTACAAAAGCAAACCCATTTGTTTTCAAATATGAGGAAATGCAGTGACAGCTCACTGGCACTGCACAGAGCTGACTAGAAACAAGGTTAACACTGTTATCACTGAACAGAATTAACGAGCAGATTGCAACAGCTTTGCATATTAAATCCATATCCAGATTTTAAAACCAAACCCCAGCTAGCAATTGCCCTAACACAGAGTGGCTGAAGAGGAGCTCACTTGAAGAAAGAATTCCTATAGGCTGTAATACATAGGATAAAAAGGCTGCATTATTTGACCTAATGCTCCGTTGGATTTGTTTCCTAGAATATGGATTTTTAAGAGCTGCTTTAAAACCCTCCTCAATGCTTTACCAGCATCTTGTCCATTTGAATGAACATTCTACCTTAGACCCCACTGAGTTGTTCATTTGGGCAACAGTTTACTGTGATGTGTTGCACACCTTAACTGTTCCATGTAACAGCACTTCCTTGCCATTTTGTTGCATGATAATTCTCATTTCTTAAACAATTGGATATTCTGCTTCTCCCATGTCCTTCAATACTCCATTTTTCTAATCATAACCCCTCTCCCACCAGTCCTTGAAACTGTACAGTCCAAAATTATTTTCAAAGGCAGAACTCCAATACTTTTTGCACAAAGAAGGTCATCCCTGTTCACATCATCTTCATCATGAAAATACACAATTTCTGCTGTGCTAAAGAAGCACAGTAACTCATGCTTTCACAGTTTGCAATCTGTACACAGCATCTACTCTAAATAAGAGATTTTGTCTACATGAAAAAGAAAGCTTCCATAGCAATTAACATTTTCAGATCACTGCAAGCTCTGAGTCATAGCTATTGTTATTTTTACAGGTAGGGTCAGCACATAAATCCACAATACATATTGAATTTCAAATGAAGTAGATCAGAAAATCAAATCTAGCTTTGTTATCTTACTAGCAACGACTGTGACTCAAAATAGTGTACAATATATGAGTAAGTGTTAAAAAAATACAGACAACACTAGTTAGCCAGGATGTCTGCTCATGTGATAATTCTCTCTTCAATGCAGCCAATTTGAAAGCTAAAAAAGAACAATAACTGTTCTACGAGGATTTATAAATAATCACCCTTGAATTCCTTAAGAAAGGAAACGGACACTATGATGACGCACAAGCACTCTTAACATATCAAAGCTTTAAAAATAGAAGAGTGCTGCCCTATAGATAAAAAAAGTGCCATGACTTTAAAATCTTGGTACCACCTAACCCAGCTGCTCTTAAACAAGAGTCAGGCAAGAGGAGATAATGAATGCAGAAACACATTAAAACAAGGAAAACCCACCAGAATATGCAAATAGGGTCAGAACCTGAACTTCTAACTGCAGGGCAGTTTCTCTTATGTAAAAATACATGGAAAGCTGCTTTTGCAGATTTCTCCCTGTTTTGCTGCTCCACCACAGGATAGTTTGGACAGTCTCCAGGTGGCCATCAGGGCTGTTCCCCTGTTTGAGATGTTGCAGTGGTTGGACGCCTCCCACCCCCAGCAGCATTGTTTCTTTAAAGCTGTCCCTGTTCCACAGCAAAGAAATTTTGGCTGACAAAATGGTTTGTGCATTGTCAGAGGGGTGAGGGATGAAAAATAAAAAGTCCAACACCCATATCTACAAATGAGATGGATTGTGTGGATCTTCACACATGACAAAAAAGTTGAGACCCGATTTGACCACAGCAACTAACTAAACTGCTCTTCAGCTACCTGCAACAAATTCATATGACCTCTGCAAGTGTATCTGTAATTATTCCTTACACCACTTGACCTGCAAAGATAAAAACCTAGAGAAAAATCACAGCTGTAGTAAATACTGTCTTTAGACTGTCAGATCAAGGGCTGCCATGATCAGCCACACTGCATTTCAGAAAAATTGCCTCAGAAAAGTAAAGGCTTGCTGTTCTGGCATACGAATATAAAGCCAATAAAGACTTTTAAGATTACCATCACACATACACAATCCAGTGTGGGGCAAGAAAAGCATTTCTACAGTCTGTAGCTGTTTGGTTACGTATCACCACAGCACTCATCTTCCCAGGTCTCCAAGCAAAGGAGAAGCCTCAAAAGAGCTAAGCTGTTACTCTGGAGAGCTGCTGCCCTACTCACTGCATCTCACAAGATTCAACAAAACCGTGAATGATTTACATCACAAATGGGCCATGTTTCCTGTACAACAGAGCATTTTTGGTTGAGTCACTCTATCTCTTATTTCTTTGCTGCCCTGGAAAAGACTGCACAGAATGGTGAGAACAATGATGTTTTTCCTCACAGATAACCAATTATAAAACAGAAGGTATAGAAGATAAGAGCGCTGAGAAATTATGCACAATGTAGCAATGCAGCATCAGGTCCACTAAGATCTTTAAGGTTACAAAGACAGGCTTAATACATTATAAGACAACTATTTTTATCCTTTTGGTCAAAGTCTTCCAGGCTATCTCACGGTACCCATGTTCTCAGTTTTCTCATACAATAGTTTTTGCTAATTCTTTGGCAAAGACAATGCTAGATTTAAAAATAATAATAGAAGGGTGTCTTCCTTTCTCTAAGGCTGAGTAGTTAGATTTTAATTTTCAAGACCATAAAATCATGTCATAAATCATGCCTATAAAATTCAAAGCCAAGAGCTAGAAGTTTATAAAGTTACAAGAAAATGAAGACAGGTGCAAAACTGCTCAGGTAAAAACTGCCAGCACAATATTGTATTTGGCTTTCTAGTAAATGTTAGGAAAATTCAAGGAAATTAAAAGAAGAGCAAGAAAAGTAATGGAGCAAAGAGATGTAACTATAAGTATTTTAAAAAGTAAACAGAGTATTAAACTACAAAAATTATATTCTGTTTACTCCTCACTTCTTTCAAACAAATATTCCTGACCTACGCAGGGTATCTAGGACTGAGCTGCAGAAGAACAATCTACAACAATCAAGAGTGTAAAGAGTAAAAAGGAAGAAAAAAAAGAAACTGTTGAATATGAAAAGCACTAATACCAAGATGCATGAAGTTTCAGTATAACTGACATACAGATAGAATAAAAAAAAAATCCAAACCCCAAACACAAGCCCATGCTTTGCAGCACAGCTTATGAAAATCCTGAGCTGCTATCAAGAACCCCACACACTGAGGCCAGCCTGGATAACCACATAAATGTCTTTAATGTGTCTTCAACGCAAAGAGAAACCCTAAGACAAAAGTCCTTAAATCAAATCCTCACTGAAGATCTGATTAAGGCTAAGTCCTGAGGCCAAAGTATGCAAGTGACTGCACCTATCAGGTTGATATTGGTCTTTCCATGACGAGCCAGCATGGACACAGGTAACAGCTGATAGAGTACAACCCTTAACTGAAAACACTGGGCCCATAATTCTCTCCCACAATGCTGGCCCTTCCTGTGTCACCCAGCTTTAGAAGTCTGGAGGGAAGGCAGTTCTTGCAGCTTGGGGCACAAAGGAAAAAGTATTGTCTAGAGCTCAATTGCTGCAGGCCCCCACCCCCATCCCTTGCATGAGAACAACCTTATGCACATGCAATATCCCATGGGCACTGCCAAGCATATTTACTTTTTACTCACTTTATGTATTTTGCTGCATGTATTTAACACAGGAAGAGAAGCATAAACGAGTGACTACCTCGAGATTTGACTGCACAAACCAAGTGCCTCACCTGCATACATGTGGTAAGTCAGCCTCTCGATGAGCTTCACAACAGTTCCTGCCTTGATGATGGGGATTCCAGATTTGGGCTGCATGTTTTCTTCAAACACAATATTCTCTTCAGAGTCGGGTTCTGCAAATCTGTAAAGCTCAGGATTTGGAAATCTCATCTGCTCCTCTTTTTCTTCCTGCAACATTGTTACATCCAACATCCTTTCCAGCGTGCTTCTATATTGCAAAGATATCAATGCTGCCATCCAGTTGTTTTTCTCTTCAGCTGATTTAGCAGCAAAAATAACACTGTTCTCATCTTTTAAGATGATTTCAAAAGCATGTCTATACTCATTAGTGTCATCTTTATCATTGATTTGTACCTTTCGCATGAAGAACTTCTCCTTGAGTCGATATTCTGCATTGCTAGCACCAGGAAGTCTTGGCTGGCCATGATTTGACTTACAGCAAATCATCAAGCCATCAAACAGGAATATGTGTCTCTCGTGCTTTGCTCCTACACGTGTGAGTGTTCCTTCCATGATGAACTCGTTACAGCACTGTCCAATGTCTTTACCCTCCCAACCATCAATATTTTTCTGGATTTCATTCATTTTCTTAATTGCTAGCTGCTTCCCCTTCATCTGCTGAGTATAGAACCGGCATGCGGATTCACTTCAGTGGAGGATGGGAGAAAGGCAGCCTATTAGTACACATGTATTTAAAAACCACAACCACCACTAACACAAAAACACCAGATCATCATTCTGAGAAGTGAGGATTCCACTGAGAATGCAATTTCATCACTCAATATCAGCACCATTGCAAAGGCTTGACTAAAGTATCTCATCTGATAAATTTTCTACTTATCTTCAGCAATAGATGTTTTACCTAAACACAAGCAACCAGAGGCAGACAAGCTGTTAGTGCTTCTTAGCCCAACAAGCCCCTCACTTCCATAACCAACAGAACAATTTTGGATTGCATTTATTTGAAACAAGTACATTCAGAAAAAAATAAGCTGTTAAATGCATTCATGTTCAAGCCTAAAGATTACCCTTGGCAGCACAAAACTTGTCTGGCAAAGAAAATATTGAAACAATTTTAAGAGTAGTTTCAAATTCAAGAACGTTCCCTTCTAACCACACCGAAAGGTACTGTTATAATATTTTTAGGTGGATATTTATTATCTGAGCACAATTAACCCACAAATGCCATAACTTTCTACTTACCAGTGAATTCTCACAACGCCTCAACTACCAGTTTGCAAGGACACATAGAAATTAGAACTGTTTTAAAACAATAACAAATTATCTTGGCTTTGATGTCACTTCCTCTGAAAAAGCAGGCTTGTCACAAACTATTTTGTTCATTGTTTACTAAAAGAGGAAACCGGGAGCCCTGGATTTATAGCAAAGCATTAAGAGCAGAGAGCAGAAAAACCGGAAACGTTTACCTAAGCCTTCGTTTCGCAAGGCTTTTGGAGCATATCCGTTCCATACTGCTTTGAAGATTGAGCAGGGCAGTTATTGCTTGCTTCAAGCACTCCTTATCCTCTTCATCCTCACTTTTTTCTTCCAATTGCTGTGAACATTGAAAGTCAAAGACAGGAAGCGTTACAAGCATTTTGGTACGTGCAAATCCAGAAGTTTGACCCAGGAAGAAGAAATCCAACCATCGGCTCATTTTCCATGCTCCTGCTTGTTATAAAAGTTAATGGTAATAACCAGGTGTGCTACTGACACAGGTGAGAGAGACAACTCTCTCTGAAGAGCTTAATCTCAGTAAAATATAGCACAGTCGCTAAGGCCCCCCAGATACAAACACACTCAGACACTCAGTATTTATCTCAAACTGGTTTGATTTACCTTACAACTCCTTAATGGAGCCCATTTCAGGTGTAAAATCGTAAGAAGAACAAGCAAGGAAGGAGATCCCTATACACACCATACTACAGGACAAGATCAAATCACTCTGTGTGTTTGTAACACATAAAAACACTCCTGGAACGGGCAAGCTGGGCTCAAAGCTAAGCAAAATGCCTTCATCACATTTAAACACAGATTACAAGGGCTCTCATCTCACTAATAACAGTCTAATTAATAAATCAGGTTGAGGGGGACCTTGGAGATTATCTCAGCCAACCTCCAGCACAACTGCAGAGCCAACACAGCTCAAGTTGCCCAGAGCCACAGTGACTTTTGAATCTAAAAACTAAACTAAAACTGGACAAGAAGGGTTATCACCTAATATTTTGTGTCCAACTATTTTTACGATGGGTACATTTTATAAAACAAGATCTGCCACGTTTAAGATTGCTTAAATTGAAGATTTTAATCTCAAATCTTCATTTAAGCACTGAAATGTTCCACATGAGTGAAAAAATAGGTGACTGCAGCTGTGGCTTAGATGTAAAACTGAAATAACATATGCAGAATTACTAACAGACAAGCATTTTAGGCTATCACACACCAAGAATCAGCTCCACACAACTGAAGGATTTGTGTTGGTGGTAATGAAGCAAAGGCCAGCACAAACCAGAATGAGACACCCTTGGAAAAAGTACAATTGTGCTGTTTGATTCCAGTGTGAAATATAAGTATTGTCCTCCAAAATCCAACTGAGTACAACACAGTCATATTTGATATTTGAATGGGTCAGAGAACAGCATTAATTTTTCCCCTAACCTGACTTAATCATTCAGTGCAATAGCTGTCAATGCCAAAGACGACTTTATTTGTGTTTGCAGCCATAAGGATGACCACAAAGTTTATTCGAGGCAGCTTTGGTTCATGTAGTGTTGTCTGTCATACTCTCAACCTAAGCAGCACTAGGCATGAGAGCCTACTCATGTAACAACCACTGAAACAGGTCTGAGAATGCACCACAACAAGCATTACTTCCCAAAAGTTCTTGGGGAGAAGACATCATTCCAAGAAGGAACAGACTACCCTCTTCATATTCCTCTGCTCTCTAGATTTAGTAGAGGTATCATCTCCCCTTGGCTTCCATTTTGCAGATCTGTGTTCAGAGAGGATTTCAGACCAATGAGGCAGGTACAGCACCACTGGCAGAAGTCTTGAAAGAAAGCTCTGAAAAACCTGTAACTACCTCTAAGATTTTGCATCTTTCCTGCACAAGCATTCAGAGAAGGCTCTTTGCCTTGTGTGCTGCCTTTTTACACACTTCCATCAAAATAGTCTGGCTGGATTTCCTATAATTCTTGGGTTGCTACTCTTCAGCAGTGGAAGAGATTGTTTTTGCCTGGTTTCCTTGAAAATAAGCCTTATTAGGTCCTACAATATTCTGTACATTCTCTTAAGAAACAAACTAGTAGAGATTGACATTCATTACTGCAAAGCATTCTGCTCTTATGTTACTTTTTACAGCAACTTCTCTCCAGTTGCAAAAATGTTGGTATTCATCACAGAACAGTCCATGTCCCAAAGCAAAATACATATATGCATATAGAGAAAGCAGTTAATACTTTCCCATCAGGATCCATTGGGAATAACCCTATTTCCAATGGTAAACAGAAAATAAATAAAAATCCAATGAGTGTAATTATGCTCCAGGTTTAACATTTAGAAAGTGCTGTAGAGAAATGTGTGTCTTCCGTGTAACACCAACACAAATGGCAATTCAGGCAGTACTCTGAACTACTATGAAGATATTTCTCTGGACACAGGAATTTGGAAGTTTATATTCCAGCATAGTACTGTATAACTACCAAAACCAGACTTAGTCAGAACTCAGTGTAAATTACAACAATGATTTCATCTTACACTGCCCCTGGACAGTTTGGAAAAGGTGGAAAGTAAAATGGCATCACTGGAAAGCACGCAGAAAGTTCCTCTGGAGATCCCACTCATTCTTCTATAGCTGTGCAGTGCCCCCTAATGAACAAACCAGGGAGATGCCAAGTTGTGGTGGTGGGATTGTTTGCTTTGGAGTTGTTTGTTTGCTTTTGGGTTTTTTTTACAGAAAGTGCACTATATGCTATAAAGAATACTACAATATTATGTGAAGGAAGTCCAGACTTGTGATTATCAGTAGTATTATAGATATCGTGGTTTTTAACAATCTTCTGAGAAAATATTGGCTTATAGTTCATGTGATTCGCAATACTACAGGCACAGGAGCCTGTTCATTCAAGGAAAACAAACTTGGAAAATTTTTTTGGAAAAAAAAGACAGCTAGGGAAGTCTCTAATAAAAAGAAAGTACTCTGCCTTCTAGGCCACAAGTTCTGAAGACATACCAAGAAGTAGAAGACAAGGTATTTTGTTCTACCTGTGGTATAACACAAGGATTAGATATTTATAAATTCCAAAGAGACAGAAAAGAAATCCTTCTCATGCAGTGCACAACTAGACTATGGTTCAACCTCTTACACTGTCAGAGAAGCATCGCTCTGGAAATACAATGACAGAAAATACATATGAGAACACGCAGATATAACCATGCCAGTAGGCATCACGACGGATATAAAGTCTTGTATTTTAGGGCTTGCATCACAACCTAGACTTCTGTCTTCCTAGAAGATTATTCTAAGCCTAACCACTGAAATTTGTGAACTGCAAGTTCCCCAATTCCTCTGGGAATCAAGACCATAGCTTCAAAACACAGAAGACAGAGGTATTTTGTAATCAAGAATAAAAATCAACAGGGTTTCTTCTCTAACAAAGGCAGGCAGGTCTGCTGGCACTTTGCCATAAAACAATCCTGGAAGGTGGCTCAATAGCATAGAGATAACTGAGAGCACTCTCTGACTTTTTGTAATTCCTACAAATAATAAAAAGCTCAGCCCAAAGCAGCACTATATTGGGGACAAAAGAAAGTGTTCTTGTATCTAGAAACTTTAATTTTTAGAAAGCATCAAGAAATCATCTGGGACAGTAAACTGGGACAACTGCAGGGAACACTATGCACTTCTGGAAAATACTAGCAGACTAAAAAGCACCTCACACTTGAACCTTGAACAAAACTCCACATGCCATATTCCTGAACATACATACACAGCTTCAATGCACTGAAATTTGAAAAGTCATTTTGTTTTCATATAAACTCAGACAATCTTGAGCACAGTGCAGTAAAAATATTCGTACAGTTATCTGTTTATTTAGATCTACATTACAGCAGGAGTGTTAGTTGCATTGACAGTGGAACAACATCATTAACAAATTACTGAAGCAATGATAAAAACCTTTTCTCCACCCAAAGTTTAACTATAACTTCTCAGTTTAATTTTAAAACATTACATAAAATTGCACGTCAAATATCAAACCCCAGATACCAGATAATTAGTGACAAAAAGCCTTCAGCATTCTCTTGGAAGTACATTTTAAAAGACACAGAAGCTAAAAAGCCCTCATCTTTTATTTCACATTAACTCACAATATAAAATATGATCAACCCATTGGGAAGCATACTGGACAAGTAAAGCATCAAAACGGAGGAAAACAAAAAGCATTTCAACTTTTAGTACAAGATTCCTTGTTCTTTCATCTCTTTACTATGTGACTTAAAATAGATCCTAAATATATGCTGAAAATTCAAGTACATCAAATGTCACCTGAGCCCAAAAATGTAAAAATATTTGAGCTAAAGAAACACATGAATTTAAGGAACTGCTACTTTGATTACTTAATGTAAATGTTCTTATTTGGGAAGGAGTATGTGTGTGTGTGTGTGTGTGTGTGTGTGTGTGTGTGTGTGTGTGAAATCAAAATAATTCCGTTTCAGAATTCAATTACACTACTCTGAAGTGCCATTTTGCAAATCAGGATGGACATTGAGGAAAAGTCAGGAAGACCCATTCAGAAATATATACTACACAAGTCTGTCAGCTGATGTTCAATTTCATTTGAACAATGGTTCAATTGATGAACCAATTCAACAATTCCAAGTTTACTGTAACAGGTTTCTCATTTGGCCAATTTGCCATTAGCATTCCCATAAAGGGGTACAGCCTGTCAGGAGACCATATTCCAGATTAGGTTTGCTCAAGAGCTACTGCACCCTGCTAAGTGTTTCACCTGGTGTCTGCTCAGCAGGAAGAGGTGCAATTTTGCTCTCAGTTTCTGCAATTTTGTTCTCAGTTTCTGCAATTTTGCTCTCAGTTTCTGCAGCTGTGAAGGGATTCACGTGTGTGATCAATGTTAGCTTACACACTCAGCATCTCCTTCACCAAGGAAGGGATAGAAAAGCAAAACCTTTTTTTCCAAATGCCTTCTCTGACATTCTCAATAAACTATCTCCTAAACATTCAACTTTTTGTAGGCTACTAGTAGCCTTTTATGCATTTTACATTCCATTACTGGGAATGGCTACCTTGCCTACAGGAGGCCTTGACTTCTCTAAATACAGAAAACCCATTTGCTCTGCGTTTTTCAGAAATATGGGGTTTGGGTTTTTTGCATATGCTGATGTCTTCTCCACAGCAGCATCATTACCTTTCTGCAACAAATGTACAAGTTCACACAGATCCTTCCAGAGCCTTCATGCTCTGAAACTCTCTTCTTTCTTACTGTCATTTTGGTTTGTCTCATCACTATTAGCAGACCTGCAGAATACATTAGAAATTTAAAACTCATAATTTAGTTCATAACATTTAGTTAGACCAGTATTTGAAATATCACGGAATATTTACCTATGTGCTTCTACACTTGTAATTGAGGTCTTCCATTTTCTTCCCCCAAATTTTCCATCAAAGTAAAGACAATGCAATTTGAAAACATCTTCCCTTTCTCTTTTGTAATTCCAAAGTGGGTTAAAATCCACTTTTTCTGCTTTGACACAATTCAGGTCTGATCTTTGCCAGCAAATTTTGCAAGGCTGTAAGCAAAACTGGGTGACACCTCTATGTTTGGATAGAAATGTATGAATTTTTGAACAGAAATGTATGAATGTTTGAACGCTACGTAAGGTGAATTCACAATTTCAGAGATCATTCTCGGAAGCAAGGGTAGAATCCTGTTGATTTTAAGAGGAACCCTGGTGATTAAGTAAAAAAAAAAAACCAGCAAGTGAAATGAAGTGAAATGAAACAGTGACAAGAAGAAACCATGAACGGAGTTCATTGTTCCACTTGTGTTTGTTATTTCCTTCATATTTCCATCAGTTTCCATTGAGTATCTCAAAGTATTGACAGAAAACATAAACCTCCACTGTTATAGGAGAAACAGAGAAAGCTGGCAGTGGGACTAAATCCACAGCTCCACATCCAGAAGTAATTCCACTGAAGAAATCAAGCATATGGAAGTCTCAACCATAGCACTACCTCTCTCCAAGGATCTGCTTTTTGTACAGAAGGTTGCAGGACAAGAGGACAGGAAAATAAACTATTGTTTTTAAAAGATTATGCAGCAATACAAGTGTATCAGAGACTATATCATGACTGCCACAGTCACAAAAACTAGGAGATGAAAATAAAACGATGAAATAAAATAAGCTTCTTAACATTCAATCCTCGATGGATTGTGTCAAAACTTTTATTTAGCAGGGAAAAAAAGGATCAAAATTTGTGCAACTTCCTGTAACACCCATCCATTTTCATGGGAGCTTGGCCTTGGGTGTTCAGCACAAGCTGCTGCCATGGAAGCTAAAGAGCTCTCTACCATCATTAAGAGCAGCCACTACAAAGTGGGAACAGATCACTTACAATACAGCCCTTCTAACTCCCACAGGACTATGGAGTGTTTGCCATGCAGGTGTTTCTAGAAAATTGACTGGGAAACAGGACTTTGGAACCCTACAGTTAAACACGTAAGGGAAGCCGTAAGTCTGGAGTTCAGGACGTGCTTCATTTGACTTCCCAAAGATGCCTGGCCCTGTGACATCCTATTTCTGCCTCAAGGGATCAAAGTACAGCATTTGCTGTTACAGGTCCAGCAGGATTGATTGACACAGCTCAAGTGTCACTGAGGACTGTAAGGCAAAGGGTCACAAGGAATATTTTACTCTCACTTTTGTTAGATTTTATCCAGTTTTTGCAGAAAAGCAATTTTAGAGGGATAATAGGAAAAAATATTCTCAGAGGTACCTATTTAGAAAGGAAATGAGATTATTACAAATTCTAAGAAAATTTCCTGGAAAAAGACATCTGCTTCTCAAAAGTCCAGATACATCCAGTGTATAAGGAAAAAAGCCCTAGAAAGCAAAGCATGCAGCTTCATTACAACTCCACAGCAGATGACAGAAATCACTGACAAATGAAGTGACACCCATGTGCACAGATTCATCTGATACAAACACACAGGAAATCCATCAACGAGTGCCACAGCTAGAAAGAAAATGAAGGAGCAATTAGTTTGATTAACAATAACCAGGTTTCTGAGAAAAGCGCGCACACACACACACACAAATGTGTGACAAAGTTTTATTTTCCCTTACCAACTTCTCCCTTTTGGCCAATGAACACACAGCTGACTTAGGGCATAAACCCACTAGCACTTAAAGGACAAAAGAAATAGAAATATTGTCAATGAAACCCCACAATCAAGAAATAAATACAGGACCTCATTTAACCTGGCTGTGTCAACTCCAGCTTCTACCATATGATGCAACTTCTGTACCTTTACATTTCAGCTGTAATACAAGTCTTCTTAGCTTAACAATATGAAGTTTCTTAAATTTTTCACCTACTGTCATATTCTAGGAAACCTCTTCTTAGACTTCAGACCAAATTTTACATCACCCCAGCTTTTTCTCCTAAGAAACACCCAAATACACTTTGTAGTCCTTATCACACACTAGCAACAGTTTGGTCAAGCTACACTTCCTTCAGCAGATAGACCTTCATCTGTCACAGAGACCTAGAACTGCACATTATCTCCAGTAGATACAGTAAGTCATCCACATCTGCAGTAGCATACACAAAGATATGTAAAACAGTAATACTTCTGCTTTTTATTTTATTTCAAACTGTATTGTGCATACAAGTTACTGTCTTTGGAAAGAAGCACTGAAGAAAAAGTGATTTCAGAAAGTAAAATCTTCTGCTGACATTAAGTGAATACTTTCTTAAAATAATTTACAGCTAGTTCAAATCTGTGATTTACTGGTTTTAACAGTAATTAAAGGATACTTTGAGAATTGACTAAAGCAACAGAACCTGTTAATCACAGTGCTCGTACGAAAGACAAGCAGTCCAGACAGCGTTGTGAGACAATGATCTATAATTGCAGATATTGTAAAAGCTCTGCAGACTGACAAAGTTCAACTAATTAAGACTTGGATTCTCCACCCTGGGCTGGGTTACACCACTTACAGATGGGATTGCAAACCAAATGCACTCAATTTGCTACAGTCTGGAACACCACACTGGGTGAAACAAGGCTGAGAATCAAAGTGAAGTCAAAGCCCAAAATAGTTTGGGATGCGCTGCCCAATACAACACACAGCAAGAAACTTAGGGGATCAAGCTCAAGATACTCTAGTCCTAAACTAACTTTTTACTACCTTGTGCCTTCCTCAGCAACAAGTAACAAATTTAATACCATCAGGTTGGGAAAAGGAGAGTTTATCATCCTGAAAGACCCTGCCAAACCAGAATTGGTATTTTCACTATTAGCATGGTGAAAGAGGAAGACAAATAGGTTTAACTGAAGAGTATTTCTACTTGAGCTGAATTGCCAGTCAGTAAAGCCTGAAAAGTTACTTATCATCTAAGAACAAAGTTTGAAAAAAAATAAATAGAACATAATAGATGCTGCTGTGAGATGAAAGCATCCTGAGATTTTTAGAACACTATAGATAGAATTCCAATTAAAATGCATTACCAAAGAGATGATAGGTTACCATTCATAAGTCATGGGACTCAAGTCTGCACTTGGCTTAAAAAAATCCCAACCAAACAAAAACCCTATCAAGTTCTCCTGTTACCCAGAATGCACTGTTTTATCTAAACAAAGTTTATATATGCTTTGCAGCATTTCTACTTGGAAAAAAAAGAATTTTAAAGTAATCTATTTACCCAATGAAAGAGTATCATACATGCATACAAATGTACAGCATTTGAAACAGTGCCCAATTCAATTCAAAGGTCTTGAAAACACCTTTCTTTAATTATTAAAGGTCATAGTTAAGATTCTATGATTTAGAAAAGCTCATTTACCATCTGAACATCTGTAGTAAAGTGCCATTTCACACAAAGCTGCTATTTTATATAGTTCCCATATAAAAGTTTGGGGACTTTCAGGTTGGTTGAAAGAAAACACAGCTCTTAGTCCTATGCTAATTACCCAACAATGTAACAGCAAGAAGCTTCAGCTGAAAATAGAATATCCATTTGTGCATTCCTGGTGCCCTGTCCAACTTCAGGAGGGCTTTAGTTTCTAAATAGGATAACCTTTAGTGAATAGAAATTTACTTTTTTTTTGGTAGTCTGCATAGTTAGAAGGTAACTGAAAGGCATTTTAAATAGATTACTTCAAAATATGCAACATTATACACACAGCTCAAAGACAAATGCTAGCCTCTCTATCCATATCTATATTCAAGAGAAATCAAATGTTTTTTCCACATGCTACTTTGCCAATATTTTGTCGCTTCATAACAAGAGATCCATTTTCATAGCATTTTTAACTTGATTATTCATAGACATGCCTGCAAGCACTAAATCAGGCCTCTTACCATCCAAGAGAATTCAACACAACCTTGTATCAGCAGAACTGTCAGGACGATATGGCTAAATAACTGCACCAATATCCTTCTGTGGCAGATAAAAATCAAGCTGGAATCTGTTCAAAGATTCCAGATATGAGGAAGAAAATGTTACTGCTAGCAAAGACTCCTTGAGGCAGGGATTCATATGCTGAGTGCACATTGATGTACCCATTGACAGCTGAAGATGCTGCCACGAGAGATAATATCTCTCTTCATGTGCACCTATTATCCATCACTGTCTATTTTGTGTACATAGTATGTGTGTGCTGACAGACCACAGCGACAGGTGTCCAACTAAAATGTGACATGAGCAACACGGTGGGAAGAAAACCTGTGAGGTTATTATCACATGCAGAATAAAATCCAGCCCAACAATATCAGACTGACACAGGGTGGAGGGACTGTGTGTGTGTGTGTAGAGCATGAACGTGAAAAGAAGAATTTTTCATAAAGCAGAGGTCATGAGTTGCAAAAAGAGTGATAAACTTCTGGAGGGGGGCTTAGCTTAGACTCCAGTTTGCCCTAGAAAAGGTGAACAGGAGCTGCTCCCCATTCCATAGGCACACATGCTCTCCTTTCCCCTCTAAAATTGCCAGTGGCAAGAAGCAAGGCAGGATGCCTGGGTGTCAGACAACATTAATCCTTCATGCCTTGTCCATTAGGTAATACAGTGCCATGTTCACATGGAAGTATCCAAAGCCTTCAGTACTGCATTTTGAGACTGTGTGATAACAGCACGAGCAGAGAAACCTTATGTCTGTGCAGGTCTTTATAATACAAAATGCAAACAAGCTGTGTCAAACCTCCCTTCCAATGGACTGTCATGAAAGGAAATGCTTAATATTTTAAACATGTCTGAAGTCAGACCAAACCCATGAATGAGACAAATAGATCACGCGCACATCCCAAAATTTTTCAAAAAGCAGACAAGCTATGTGCCAAAGGTGTACACGTAGACTTAAGTCAGTAAAAATGGAGATAAAACTGTAGACACTTAGGCTCAAAGATGAGCTACTGGCTTATCTAAAGACAACCAATCAAACATTCAAGGAAACACACACAGATTTCTTAAAAATTGTTCTGCGGTTTTTTTTGTTTGTTTGTTTTTTTCTGATCCAAATTTCCATAAGTAGTTGTCTGTATGCCTTTATGAATTTCCATTAAGCCCAAAAAAAGATTCTACTGGAAAGTTTTCCTCAAAATGCTTAACACTCCTTAAAGATCATTATTCAATACTGGTAAGTGCCCCAGAAAAACATTCTGCAGCTATTATGTGTGTGTTACTGTTGCCCTATCAATGCAAGGACTAATTACAAATAGCCCAAGTATAAATATTAACCAAGCCTTCCCTTTGAAGGAAAGATACCACCTTTACAACCTCATGGGATGTGCTCTGCAAGAACACTGAAGCTTTTATTAAAATAAAATGAAGTCTGAAGAGGAATATTGCCGTGATTTCAAATTTATGAAGTAACAGCTTGACAAAGGCTTGTACATTCTCTATAATACAGCCATGTGCCATCATCTCCTAGCACTGTTGAAACAATCATACCAAAAATGAGTGTGTAGATCTCTGTTGCTTTCTAGATTGACAGATTACTCAACAGAAATCATTATCAGCTGATATTCAGTTAATTATAGCATGCACCTGCAGAGCCTGCTTTTCTCTCAACATAGCAGTTTTATTATTCACATTCTAGTATGTAGTACTAGTAAACGATTTTACACCTAACTGAGCACACAAAGTTCTGATACCTAACACTGAGAACCATGAAAAAACCCAAACCAAAACCAAACACATCAGATTGACACAATATTCTTACTTTTAGCAGTTCAAAATAATGAAGACAGTGGTAAACAGGGGCAAGGAGCAGCCGGGGTAGAACATACTGAACAGCTTCTTTAAAGCCTTCACCTATTGACTAGAAACAAAATAAGTTTCAGTCTTAAAACAATACATGTACTGAAGCAACAATACAATGTAATTAAAATAGTAATATCAACATGTCTTATTTAAAGGCAAGTTACCTGTAAATAAAATGCTGCTCCTGGCTTTGATAATTGACTTAGAAAATGATCATGAAACCCAGGTCGCAAAATATCTTGTGCATACGACTCGTATGGATCAAATGCTAATTCCTAAAAAGAGATACAGAATAATTTTACAATCACAGAATCACAGAACGGCTTGGGTTGGAAGGGACCTCAAAGATCTTCTAGTTCCAACTCCTCTGCCATGGGCAGGCATGCCATCAGTTTACAAAACTGATTTAACAGCTAAACTTCCACATTTCTTAATAGAAAATACATATCCTACACAGGAGAGACTGTTCTGCATACTTTTTCCAAAACACCTATAGAGAAGAATCAATACTTTTACGTGCACAGACTCGTGGATTAAATCAGTCTAAAAGAGATCTCTGCAAGTCAACTGGTCCAACTCTTTGTTCAAAGCAGTGCCCCACCTCAGGGCCAAAGATAGATCCATCATCCAAGCTGGCTGAGGATGCTCAGGGTCTCATCCTGCTGAGTTTTAACTCCAAGAACAGAGGCACCAAAATCTCTCTGGGCAGCCTATCCCAATGTTCAACTGTTCTCATTGCAAATCNCTCATTGCAAAACCCCCCCCCCCCACCCGCTGGTATCTAATCAGGATTAACCTTTTTACAATCCTCATGTTCTCTCACTCATCTCACAGTTCTCAACTGAGAAGAGTCTGCCTCGGCCATCCTCACACCTTCCCTTCAGGTAAATAAAGACAGCAATAAGACCTCCTACTTCGGCCTTCTCAAGAATCAACAAACCCAGCAGTTTCAACTCTTTTTGTGCATCGTGGGCCTCAACTCCTTAATCTCATGGCAACCTTCACTACAAGCCTATCTTGTACCAGAAAGCCCAAAATCGGACACAGTACACCAGATTTGGTCTCAAGTTCTACACAGAACTGCCAGCTACACATTCCCTAATATAACCCAGGAGGTAGTTAGCCTTCACATCTGACTCCCAAGGATCTCCCAGCGCTGGTGAGCAGTGCTGCTCCTCAGCCAGGCAGCTGAGACAGTGCATGCAGTTGTTTGCTCCCAGGTGCAGAATTGCATGTTTGCCTTTACTCAGCTCTAGCAGGTTCCCATAGGTGCATTTCTCCATCTTGTCAGGTCCCACAAGAAGTAGCTCTGTCCTCCTGTGTATCCCCCCACAATTTGGCAGCACCTACCAACTAGATGAGGTAGACCTCCTTCCACACCACCAATGCAGATATTAAACAGTATCAAATCCTGAGGAACACCGCTAACCACTGGTCTCCAGGTGGCCTTTGTACTGCTGAAAACAGCCCTTCAAAAGACTGACAGTTCAGCCAACTGCCCATGTTCTACAATTCAACCAGCCACGCTGCATCTCACCAAGCTGGCTGTACCCACACTATGACAGACTGTGCTGAAGGCCTTGCTTAGCTCAGATAAGAGATATCAACTGCTCTTCCCTTTGCCCACAGCCATCTCTTTGAAAGCAGTCAAGTTGGTCAGGTGTACAGTTTGTCCTTTGGAAACCTGTGCTGGCTTCTGCCAACCACCTTCTGGTCCTTCACATGGCCAGATGTGAAGTCCAGAAAGATTTGCTAATCTTCTCAGGGACTGAGGAGAGGCTGACCAGCTTCTAGTTTCACAGGAAACTCCTCGTCAGTGTTGAGTTTTTTTCACCTCTGCTCTCTAAACAGCCACTCTAAAAGTTGAGATTTAGAGACTAAAAAGATAAGAGCACTCTCAAAAATGGACAGTCTCTTCATCACAGTGGAGTTAGAAGAAGAGATCTCAAACTGAACAAAGGCAGCCGGAACAGAGATCTAATTGCAAGTATTAAAATACATATGAATAGCAAAAAAAAAAAAACCACCCCGAACTCTCAAACCCATTCTCTTACCTCTGCCATATCTTCAAAACAGCTGCCTACTAGTGGGTGAGGACTACCTTCATCTGTCATTTCAACAGTGTCCTCTATATGACCCAGTAACTTCACACTAAGTTCATGGATGTCTGATATACGACTAAATATATTTTCCACATCCTGCAAAGAGCAACAAAACAAGACAAAAGTCAAACGTGCAAAGCTACTCTGTTATGATGTGAAAGTCAAGAACTTCCCTAAATACAACAAGATTTTACAATAATTTTATAATATACCTTTTCTGTGATTTATGTAAGATCACAAAATCTATTTTAAAAATAATGAATATATAAAAATATATAAAATGTACATTATTCAAATATGGCAAAGAACAGTGACAGATCTTAAAATTACAGGCCTGTAAATGAACATAAGTAAATGGGAAGGTTTCTTCCACAGTCCTACAAAACCTGCCAGTGCTCTTTTACCATTTCCATTTCAGAACTCAAGAAAAGTGCTTTCTCTGCTACTGATACATTAAACTCAACAACAATTAAGTTCCAGAAGTATCTATCTATATTTATATATATTATAGTAGGAGCTTTTTGTGTTTGTGGTTTGTACAATACTTACATGAGATGAAAACAGCTTGGAGTTGGAGGCATATGGCTCTCTAAAAACTCTGATAATGAGATTCAGTTCCCTTATATATTGTCGAACTTCTGCCATAAATGACTTCACTAGGTCATAATAGGTTTGCTCCCCTGAGGTGGAGGGTTCTTCATCAGATAAAGTTAGTGCACTTAAATCTTCTACATCTTGATGGAACATATCCATTAATACCTAGGCAGCAAAGAGAGGGAAATCCACAAAGTGAGAACCCCTTTTCAAGACTGACAGGTGAGTTACCAATAAAGAAAACCCATTATTCCCACAAAATTAGACTGATCAGCAGTAAGATTTATATATTATTATTCTGCAATCAGCTGAGCATTACAAAAGCAACATCCATTGCTATGAATTTGCAAGTCATTATTGGCAGTGGCAATTTCTGAAGACTCCCAGTCACTCAGACCAATCCAGGCATCTCTCCAAGAACGTGGTCCTAAAATCAATTACAATTTTAAAAGGTGAGGTACACAAAAACAATTAGCATTTAGCTGTGTGCTACTGCTCTGAATCAGCAGCGCACAATCTAATTTTCCGAAGACACTATACTATCTGAAATCAAAAGGTGTGTGCATTTTGGCTTTTCAGCTTTAGCTCTATCAGGAACTCACACATGATCATGCTCAGACCCCTGTGATCTACCTGCAAGGAACACTGGCCTGTCCACAGACTGTACATGGCCCAGTTTCTGTCCTTAACTGCCGAGCTCTCTTGTAAAAATGAACCCTTGAGGAAGGGCACCAGCTTCAGAAAGCCCTCACATTACACGGACAACAGGATCTCTAAACACTTTGATTACCAGAGGTCCCAATTCATACCCAAGCAAGATTTACCAAACACAAGCAATCAGTAATTTAAAGTTCTCAACAAAAGTGGATCACTGACCACTTCTTCCAAATGTGGTCTGTGAGCCAGGAGTCATTACAATGACTCTCTAAAAGGAGAGCAATGCAGGACATTTTGCATTAAGCCTGACTTCTGAAGCTCTAAGAACAGAAGGTGATTCATGTTTCACAGTCAGTGACTGTACATGGAACTCAGGTTAAAATGAGAATCCTAGCTAATTCTGGGGAATGGGACATTACAGCATCACTACTGTAGGAAATTACATGGAATAATCCAAGTATTCAAGGAGGCCCCACCATCTATAACTTTCCTTCACAGATACACTGCTAGGAGATTCCAGGCTGTATTCACCAGGCCCATGTCTCACTACTAAGGAAGACTGGGCTGAGATGCTAAGGAGATGGGGGTTTTGTTTGACCCATTGAAACACTACTTTTTTCATGCAATACAGTCAAGTTAGTGGTGCTTCACAGTCATTTTTAAAGCATTCACACATTGCTGAGATTAGGCAAGTGCAATCAAGAGGAAGAGAGACAACTATTAATAAGCAAGAGCTTTGTAAGCTCAATTAGCTTTCTGGTAGTTTTGTTCTATTACTGGAACCATATTTTATGACACTAATTTCTTCTGTCAAAGGTACAACATTCCATGTACTCACTAAGAAAAAGACACTGTCCTCTCAAAATTTAACTACAGCTTTAGTTGTTTGTTAACATGACAAACCACAGTTGGGCTTACCTTATCAGCACACATTGCTACTTTAATATCTTGTTTTGTAATCTCATAATGTCTTATATTCCGAACATAATTCCCAACCAGTTTTAAGATGTCTGCAGAAATGTATTCTAATACTGCTACTATGTAAACAGACACTTGGTGGTCAATTTTGTAGCCTAGAACTTCCTGAAAAGGAAAAAAAAAAGCATTCCACTGTTACTCAGTTGATGAACCAGACACCACAGATTACAACTCAAACCAGTAAGTAAGCTTAAGACCCTGCTCAATAAAGATTCACCATATACCCACAGCCTATTTTAGGAATAGCAACACAGGAGTGTGTAGGCCTAGAGAAGAAGCAGTGCCATTGGAGATGCTGCCCTATTAACCATGGAAGTGCCAGGAGCCAATTAACTGTCCCAAAAACCTCACTTAAACATTTCAGGCTATTTCCACAAGTTTCTTGAGTGTTTTCTTAGTCATGCAAAATGAAACATGAACAATCAAAGTTATACAATGGGTTCTTGGCCTTGTTTGTCCAAAAGAGAACTGAGTGATTTTTAACTCAAAAATAAATATATTCCATTAACTGGAACACTTAGAACTATGTAACAAACACAAATATTCTTAATTCTAGTTCACAGTTCAGGTAGCACACAGAAACTACACAAAACAAAGGGGGTGACCTCTAATTGCATTCTAAAAGCAAGATTCCATCACTGCTTACCTTTAACAAGGGATGGATTTTTTCTACTGGAAGAGATAACGGATTCCTTCGTTTCCTCTTCTCAATAGCAGACTGGGCATCAGCTATTGCCCACTTATCAATAGGATGGGGGAAACTTTTTTGAACACGATCCTTAAGACAAAAAAACATGACCAAGGGGTAAATGCACCATCTGAATGATCTCAGCAATGTAACTATGTTATCAAATTGCTTTCTATTCTTTAACAATGAAATGGTTGCTAATATTTGTATTTAAACTATAAAAGCTTATACAAAATGTGTAAATGTTATCATTTTGGTACATGCTGCTCACTACATTCATAAGGATGTTTCAGAGTATCATTATCAGAGATTTAGCTAACGCTCAAAATTTAAGAAATGCCAGAATCAAGCTGCCATCGAAGGCACAGTTTGCTTCCCTTGCGCACATGCCTGGTAACTCAGCACTTAAATACCTGACTACATTTTCTTCTAGACTTCATTCCCTGTACAGGATGGTCACTGAATGAAACGATAACAGGCTTTCAGTTTTACTTTTACTGATCACCACATGGTCCGGTCTGTACACATGCAAACTGCTCTGATGATGACAATGAACATAACAGGAGAAGAAAACGTCCAACAGCACCCACATATTCTAAACCAGTTTCAGTCTACAGGTGGACCAGACATGGCCCAGTTTATTTACTCCTTCCAGCAGTCACAGTGCCCGAGGACACCTGCACACTCCCATGCACTGAACAACTCTCCTGCTGGAACTCACACACAGGTCTCTCTGAAGGTTCAAAAGCTTCACCATGTTTTTGTAGCCCTGGTATTCAGAGATGCCAGAAATTCATTTTCTCACATAACTTCACATTTTACTTTTTCAGACCACAGTTCCCACTGACTGTTTCAGTTGCAAGTGCTCACTTACGTAAATACGGCTCCTGTTTGAGTAACCATGAAATGAGGAAGATGAAGTTAATAACCACTTACAGAGAGCTGGTACAGGAAAAAGTACACAAACAAAAACTTTCTAACAACAAAAAAAAAAAAAGTCACAGAATACTATTCTATAAAGGTAATAGCCAACTTTTCAAAGTGCAGGCTTTTTTTCCCCCCCCCTTGTAACACTTTGGCAAAAGGAAAGCAGAGGTCCTACCAAAAAAAAAATCGGATCCACTAACAACAATTCACACCCCTAAGAGGGTCCAGTCTGTTGACTGAACAATTAAGGTGTCCCAGGGGAAAAATGTGTCTGACCATATGATTAAAGACAGCATCACTGTGCATGAACACCAAGGGAGTAAATGGTGACTGCTTGAACATCTCCATTTCTTGCATTTCTTCTGTCTTCAGAGCCATAAAACTCTTAATATAACACTTTGTGTCAAGTTTTTTGTCAGTGTTGTTTAAAACAGCATTAAACAACCTTCCCCAAAGCTCTTCTCTCTTGAGCTGCCAGACCAGAATGATGTTGCAAAACAGGTCAGCCATTAAAGGGGATACTGGAACATCACTGGAGGTGTCAAGTGTTCAAAAGGGAAGAGGAAGGATGAAATTCATGAATCTTGAGCTCTAAGACAGCCACATTTTTAAGGTTTTTTTGTTAGTGAGGTTTTATTTGCCATTAGTCCACTTTCTTCCAAATGTGAGGAAGTCACTTGGCACAGGCCCTGGCCCCAAGCACTGGAAACCAACAGGAACTCAGCAGAGAGTCTGTAGCTTGGCACCAAAGTCTTTAAATCATGGTTAAGCACCAAGTGCTACCAAGGTATTCATGGTCCTACAAGCTGAAGTGATACAGCTTCACTAATTTGTTCCTCAGATGGAAGAACTCTTCAGCTCAACCTCTCTTCTTAAACATTAAGCTGCTCTGCTGAGATCTTGTAGATCTTTGAAAAGGCAATGTTAAGAGACCAGGTCTCGGTAAAGAGGAAAGAAGCGTTCCCAAACTCATTCTGAAAAAGTGACTGAACTACTTTTGTTTTAATTTCTGGGACAGCAGGGGGTATATCTGCCTAAATTACCATGCTGAGAAAGCAGCACAGAGCCTCAGACTAAGCAGCTGTAGTTTGCATACAGTATCAGTGGGGGAAAAAAAGGTCTTTTGAAAGGAACCAGTCAGCTTTACACACAAAATTTACACTCACCATCTATTAAAAAGTAACACAGCCCACAGATAGTTTTGCTGTGCATTGAACAACAAATTCAATTGATAGGAAAATGAGCTATTAGAGAACTCAGTAGGCTTTATGAAGAAGGCTCTTCTACATAAAGAGACATAATTACTGCTTTCCTTTTTGCATTGTGAAATGATTAATATAGTAGCTTTCATGTAATAGTTCAAATTATTTGTAATAAGATTTGTAATAAGTGCTCTCTATACCTCTACATCCAGAAAACTTCTTGGTTGAGCTTGACACAACATATTTAACAACTGAAGAATTAACTCCTCCACATACTGCAACGCATCTTCAGTAGAGGAAAGTTTAGGATGGACTTGCACCTGAACCTACAGGAAAGAGAAGAATTCAAGCTTTGAGTTTTGCTCTTCCCCAAACCAGATGCTTTACATGCAAAAAAAAAAAGACAAAACCCAAGACAAACAGCCTAGAAAAATACAGTAATATAGCTCTGTTAAGGCCCATCAGACAAACCTGAGTGAAACACTCACACCTGACAGAAATATAAATCTCAAATGCCTTATGTACTCAAATCACTATAAATGATGTTTAATATCAAGAAAATGGTTAATTAATAACTGTGCTTAGCAGTGCAATTAGGAAAACTTTTAAAGCCCTTGAATATACTTATCTCTCCACTAGCTCTTAAACCACTGTTTTTACAAGAGGTTTCAGCAGGGGGGTTTTTCCCCTTTGAAAAGTCATTGTTCATCCCAATCTATAATAATGAAATACAGAACATTTTTCACAGAGCACACTACAGAAACAACAATGACTTCAGCAGCATTTATTATTTCAAATTATTTAATCCATTCTCAGTTAGCACTCGTAAGATTGGCTTAGAGGTTTGCTTCCAAAGTGGTTTTTTTAAATATGTCAGCCTCTATAGTAAAAAAACACTTCAAAAAAGGCCACAGTGTTATCCTGGCATTAAGTGGCAGCTGACAGGCTTTGAAAATTCAGTCCCCATATATTTACTTGTACGTCATGTGTCTAATTTCTTACTGGTGCAAATTCAACAAGGAACAATCCCCCTTGCTCCTCCCATTTTTTTTCCAGACAGTCACTTAACTTCTGAAACCTCAAGTATAGTTTTCCTTTGCACTTCCGTAGTTCACAAAATAGCACAGTTTTAACCATCCTAAATTTCAGGTACACACAGCTCAGTGCTTCAGAACTTAAACAGTTTAACTTCAGTCCTACACCGATGGCAAATATTATGCCAGAGCAAGCGGACTGCTGACTTTCGCAATGCATCTGTCAAGCCCCAATTTCATCATTTTACTGCTCCCCTGCACACAACCCAAAATGCCTTCAGTTCCCTCAATCACTAACACGAGAGCCTAACAACTCTGAAGCAAACCCCAACAATCTGCCTCATCCAAATGCTAAACCCATGTCTACATTCAAATAATGCTGCCATAATTATTTAATTTCACACCTGAGTCTTAATTCCTGTTTGCAGTTATAGCAAGAACTGAATGTTAAGAAGCTCAAACACACAACAGCCTCAAACAGAAATCCACCTGCCTGCTAAGGCACTCATTAGTCTGAAAGCTTCATGTCTGGGCATAGTCCTGGTGCTCACTTAACTGCTGTTGAGATTCAAATACGCTGGATCACGCGTTTGGCTTCTTGCAGATTGCACACCCTTATTCAGCAGGTCTTAAAAAACACCTCCAGAAGTCACTGCTTTTTAAACTTAAAAGCAGTCTGGCAAAAATAGAACAGAAGAACTTCTCTCCATTTGACTAGCTAACACAAATATTTTGATTATGCCAACAGTTGCACTTTTCCTAAGAACTTCACTACGCACAGCTACGGAGTGTGTTTGTGGAGCTACACGAATAACAGCATGCCAGGCAGTCTCAAACATTTATTTACAATTCAAACACTGACATCTGAAATACTGTACCAGCTTGGAACACCTGAACACCAGAAATTACAGACTTGCCAAAGTGTTCTCTTAAAGAGCAGAGCTGATCTGAGCCGTCTGGAAGATGCTGCCTTTAATGTTTGTTTTTTTTTTAAAGCAGAACTGAAGAAATTTGTATTACAGTCTCCCTATTTTATACTCATGCACTCTGTATTTCAAGAAGTGTTAAATTACCAAGTCAATTCAACAGTAAAAATACAGAGCATGATGAACTGGAGTGATGAAGAGCAGCTCTGTTTTCTCCTTTACTTAGAAAACAGACCAGACTTTAATAATCTCATTACAACTCCTTTGGTCTGTAACACAGAACCTATAGGAGTAAGAACAAACAAACAAAAATACCACATCAGGCCATAACCTGAAATATTATCCACAGTCAGCCAGAACAGAGTCAACAATGATAACCTACTCCGAGCTCAGGAGATAAAAGTTTCAGACATTTTCCCTACGCATTTCTGTTTGGGGCAGTGACGCCATCCTTCTCAAAGGCCACTGCCGAGCTCCACTTCAACAGAACATCCACCTTGGCAGAAGAAAACATCATGAGCTGCCATTGGCTTGCCAGCACAGCTTATCTATATTAGGTAGATGGTAAATAACCTTCATTGCTACGAGACACGTAGTATCAGTTAGGGTTCAAAGTCATACAAGTGAACAAAAGAAAACAACCAGACTAACAAGGAAAAATACAGCACAGGTCGGTGCACAATTATCACAGAAATGTGTAATTTCAGTATCTGCACTACTGTAGTACCCAAAGGCTCAGACAGAGAATGACAGAGTGTTATTTGAGGGTACTCAGTGCAACTCCCAAGTCCATTATCTAAGACATGATGCAAGGCTGGGTAAGATGTAAGATTTAGTAAGAGAAGACAAGAAATGGGAACATCTGTTAGCGTAAACCATCACATGATTAGTTTCAAAAAAAAAGAGAAGATTGAATTACCAGGGGCTTTCCATCTTTCTCATAAAGTCATCTCAGATTTTAAATTAAAAAACGTGGGCCACCCTGCCTTATCACCCTTGAAAAAGGGGAGTATGGCTTGAATCCCACCAGATCCTTCAATCCTACTTAGGAATACACATGATAAAAACAGACTAACAACTTCTGAAGTGTTGTGATGTTTAGATCAGATTCTTATCTAAACATTTAACCTCTCCCTTAAATAATGACAGAACCATTCCCTTCCCTCCTACACACACAATAAAATGTCTGTCTTATGATAAGGGAAATTACTAAAAAAGCAGTTTAAAAGCTTTTAAAAGAAGCTTCAATTCTTCAAAATACCCCAACCAATCCTAATGGGCAACTACAGTCTACATCAGCTACAAATCTCCGCCACCATGGCTGTTTCCACTCAACTCATGTATTCACTTTTTTGAATATCCAATCTTCTCAATCTTTCCTAATTCTCAAAAGAGAAATGACCAGGCTTTTCTTTATTTAAAGATAAGCAGAGCCAGCATTTCTTGAACAGCTTTCCAGGATCTGCTTAAGAACATGAGCAGAGACAAACAGTGCCTGCTTAAAAAAAAAAAAAATTAACACTTAGAGAAAATCCTACAATATGAACACTTGGCTTTTTTTGCCCCCCTACCTTTTTTGTCCTCTTCCCTTAAAATGCACAATAGCAAAGAATTTCTATCAAGAACAGCAAGAGCTTAAAAATTAGGCAGCCATAAATCTAAACTGGCAGAAAAAGTCAATGACACCAACAATAAAGAAGAAAGTGCTTAATGTATAATACAAAGATAAATACAGCTGATCTTACTTTATAACCCATAGCAGCTTATTTTATATAAAGTCTTCTCAAACCATTTTTTTTTCCAAACTCTACTTAATAAATTAGAATATAAACATTCCCACAAGCCTCATGGGGAGCAGTAGGAACTTAGACCAAACCCTGAGAAATGTTTCATTTAAAGGATTGCAGATCAAACAGCTTCAGGTTACAGAGGCTTGGTCTCCACACAACTCCTAGGCTGGTCACAAGATGACCCAAACCCCAGTCTAGACTGACACTCAGCAGCTTGTTCTGCATTAGAAAGAGGTGCTTGATAATAGATAAGAAAGGAAGACAGAGAACTTAACAATCTGTTTGATACTAAACTTCACATCCTCAGCAACAGTTTTCAGTTACCTCTTCCTCAGTGGCCATGAGAAAAAGCCTAACAGGTTGCTTATAAGCTGAAAAATTTCAATTCAGGATGAAAAAACCTGGCTCCAGAGACTTCTTAAAGCAACTTCACGTTACATAAACACCAGCTTTATGCTCCTAAAGCATCATTAACAATCAACACAATCAAGTTCGCAGTTGCTCTGTTTAGTACAGAACACACCAGACAAATCCCGCAGCTTGGAGAGAACAGTACCTGACCTGAGTCCATCAGGAGCAGCAGAAGCTCCAGCAGCTTCAGAAAACAGCACAACAAAAGGAAACAATTCTAAAGGAATTGTAAAGGAAACAATTCTAAAGCTACGTAACAAACTGAAATAAAAATGAAGCATCAACTGCTAGTTACAGATAATTTTTTCATAGCTGGGCTAGACTACCCCTGTACTGGGATTCTGGCAAGAAGTCACAGTATGAACCAAAAAAACTCCTGCTAAAGAACAACTGTGCTTCACTGCTAAGCACGGGCTGTGCTGCCAGTCTGCCCTGATGGCAGCTGAAGGGCTCCTAAAACCGGCTCGGAAGGAGAAAAAGCATCGTATTTATCACATCATATTGATCATGGAAGGAGTTTTGTAATGGGACAACATGGCAAGCCACCCTCCAAAGCACTATCAGAGAGGATAAAACTTTACTGACTATAAGTAGTTTCCTAAACCAAAAATTTTCTAAACCTCTGCAGTTTATACAATGGATTATTAGTAGAAATAATCCATTGTAGAAATAAATTTGGCAACAGAGGAGATTATTCTGATGAGAATTTTCTTCAATTCAGCCAGCACCTTCGAAAATCTTCACTAATGCTGTAACTGTTATTTTTACTCAACATATCTTTTATTTTCCCTCAATAACTAAAAAAAACATTGACAAGCTTATCACTAAACACTCCAGGACAAAGTACTTTATGTTACACCTTGCATGGATGAGTGTTCTTATAGTGTCAGCACTCCTTAAAAAGCTTTTTTTTCTATTCTTGTACCTCTCTGCTGATATTTGGTAACCCTGACCATGTTTTGTCACCTTGATCAATTAAAAATACAGCAAATTAAACCAAATACAAATGTCTTGGATGCACACTTCAGCAACAATTCACCAAGGACACAGGACTCAGAATTTTGGTAACATTCTGCTGATGTCTCAGAATGGCAGCAGTATTACACTGCTCCACTGAGCAGGTGAAAAAAATCATGCAGTAAAGACTTGAACTGTAGGAGGTTCTTAGCTTCATCCTCCACAGCCATCAGAGGAACTGAGGACCCAAAGTGATCAGAAATAAAGAAAGCTCTACATCTTGTGTGAAGCAATGCTAAGAGTAAGAAGTGACATTGTGAGTAGCAAGTGGCAACTGGTTTGTCACCAATTGGAAGAGCCAGGTAATTAAAAATCAGGTAGAAATATCTTTGTCAGCAACAGCTTCCTGAGAACTTTGTAGTCACCGAAGCAGCTCTTCCCACGTCTTTTGCCCCACGAAAGATCTGGACGACCGACTAAACAACACATGGAGACCCTGGAAGCACACTGTCTGGAAGAGTTTCCTTAACTGAGGAAGCAAATCCCTTCAGTTGCCAAGCCACACCAGTCCAATCACTCCAACCACAACAAATTCCAGCAGCACCCCTGGTTAATTTCTCAACTGATTCAAAACAACTTGAGGTATGTGAACAGCAGAACATTCTTTTTTCTCCATGATCAAATGGCTTAAGGTATCCATCAGTAAGGATGACATCCTTCCTTCCTACTGCAAAAACCAATGGATCAGGGAACAAGTGCATCACACACGTGCAGAGAAATTCTGACTCCAAGAACAAGTTGTACCAACGAGATGAAGCCATAAAGGAATGATGTTCAAGAAAAACTATCCAAAAGGTTACGACCAGAATAAAGTGTATAAATTCACTAGCAGAGGAACACCACTGCTGGAAGTGGCATCACTTGGCAGGTGTCACTTCTGAGTCTGTTTTCCAAGGTGCATTAAAAGCTGTGTATCTCCATCTCCAGAGACCTCGGGCGTTTCACATGTCTTGAATCCTTCATCTTCAGCCCCAGCATCTCACCTTCTGTCCATCCTTGCAACTACAATTTCAGACACCCGTTGTTATTCTTCCTTCCTTCCTTTTCTTGTACCTCATCACCATGATTACTGCCTTTCGCCAGCAAACAAAGATCTCTGCAACACTCCTCTTTTGCAGCTTCAAAACAACTGTGACCAGGCAGAGAAGAATCTCAGTTGACATCATTTTCTTCCTAATTGAGTGCACTGGAGTCTATCTCGACAGCATCTGAAGAAGAATCAGAAGAAAAGGGGTTACATTATGATCTCAGTGGTACAAGAGCTGCTTTTTGCAAATGCAGCTGTTCAAAGCAAATACAGCTCTACTGCTAAGGTTCATGTCTAATGAAACACAAGGCATGGTCTCCTAAGAATTGCCTAATGTAGGAAGAGATTTATTCTTGCTCTATATTCTTGGGATTGCTGCTTGATAAAAAAAAGAATCAAAATAATTCACTGGGAAACAGAAAACTATTTGCAATGATTCAACAACACCTATTTTTTAAGAAAGCAATCCCGAGGCTGTAGTTTGAGCTCTGCATTAGAAGCCAACTCACAGTTACAAAAGGGCAATGGCATTTTAATGATTCAGTCCACGTGTGGCAGCTTTCCCCAAGAGCTGCAAACACTCCATCCTGGTGTATGTGCTTTTACAACATTAACTTAAATGCCACTCTCCCCATTGGACCTATTTATTCAACACAGGTCTCCACAAACTATTAATTCTAATTTCCAGCTGTGCAGGAAATCATCACAATTCTGCCTCTACATCTACCTGGTTTCAGGTGGAGTTCAGCTGCTGTCACTATCTGAGAATGAGTGTCAGCATCTGGTCAGCTAAGGGAGAAGTGAAGGAAAGGTTCTCCTCTAGCAACAATAGGATGCACGTGAGCTTCCAAAAATCTGACTCCTACTGAGACAGCAATGCTCTGGCAATTCAGCAAAGTCACAAGGCACCCGTTTCCCTCCAGGACAGGCCTGCCCTTTGACCCCACCGGGATATGCTGCCACCCTCTCCACTTTACCAGTCCCACATGCTGGGCTGTGGGTGCAGCTCAGGTCCTGGTCACCTACCCAAGGGGTCACTGACTGCAGCGCTGCACCTGCCTTGTGAACCATGACAGACGACTAGCAAGGCAAGGGCACTGTGGGGTTTACGGGTTAACCTGACACCCACGACAGGTTCATCACTTTAGGGGCCTTTATCAGGGCAACACACCCTACTCAAAACTATGTGTACCTCTATTAAGTTAGGAAAATACATGATACGGTTTCTCCATTAATGAAGAAGCCAATAAGATAGTAATTTAACGATTTCATCTGCCATTTAGTTTTCCTGCAATTCAAGTATTTGGCTCTTCAGTAGAGGTGGTGACTATTTGGACAGATTCTTTCTGTCCATCTTTACAGAAACAGCAGTAATAAGCAGCAACAGCCTGAGAGAAGGTAGGAAACAGGTGGTGATCTCATGAAAAGCTGAGGTCAAAAGAGTCAACACTGGCCAGATAGTTACAAGTTTCAGTGTGAAGCCTTCAGAAGTAAATCCACCTGACTCCTGCCACCCCTTTACCCATAAAGAGAAACAGAGCAGAGGACAACAAAACCAAGACAACTATACCTTGCAGGTCCAGTTCATCATCCTTGGTAGCTTGTCCTCATTGGCCTTCTCCATCGACCTCAGATTCCAGAATTCCTTTTCCCACTGCAGAATTCATGCAACTCCTTCAGGAAGCACCTTTAACGCAGGGTGACTTCACAAATGGCTTGTCCACTGGGAAGAAATCTGGCGCTTCAGATGCCACAAGTTATTCCAAAGTTTTAACGCTTGCTTGCTTTGAATCCTCACTCTGTGTACTCCAGTCATCAGCACTGAGACTCCTTCCAAATCTGACAAACATTTGCTCCATCATGGAATAAAGCATCCTCCAAAGGAACAAGCTCTCTGTGGTTGGGACCTTGGGTAGCTCCAGTTTCCAAGCAGGCTTCAGGTGAATGGGTGTCCAAGTGCTTACAAGCACCACAAGGGAGTCGTGTGGTTAGTGCTGAAGTTTCAAGGAAGCAGCTATCCAGGGATAAGACATTAACAGCACGTGCTACGGATGAGACAAGCAAAAAGACTTCCAAGAACTGGGCAAAGCCACACAGTGCTGGAGACCTCAAAGAGCATGCCCAGAGAGGAGAGGCAATATATTGCAAGAGGAAATTAGGAAGAAATACTGCATGTGTACAACTGCAGCACCTGAGACCTCTCAACCAGCCCTAGGAAGGAGCCTTTCACGCAGGCGTTTCAGTTAATCGCTGTAACTAGACAGTAACTCAGAAAGTGTTGCTGTGCAGGACTAAACCACGTGAAGTTCTGCAATCAGAGGCCAGTTCAAGTAACAGTGTCAGAAAACTTGTTTCTTAAGCCTTCTACTTTCTGGGCTCAGGCTGCAAAAGTGGAAGAGGAGCCCTCACCATTTTTTCCTCTCTTCCAAATAAATCCTTTCCACACCACAGGCACAAGCCTCACCATCCTGAGGGAGCAAGACTTGCTAGTTTGTCCTGATTAAGCCTTCTCAGCAAAAAGGTATTTAAACTAAGAGAAGGTTAACTAAAAGCCATTAGACACGAACACTAATTAACCAAAATTCTCTCAGGAGTTGCTCACAACAATCCCCCCCCTATTCCCAGTCGTGTCACCAAGGAAGACCAGCAGAAACCCGCAGCAGCACCACTTGCTTCCCTCCGGGCCGAGGGGGGACAGGACCCGCGTGTCCATCACACGGTTTTTATCTACACGGCTCCGTCTGTCAGAGCATCGCCCCAGCGCGGCTGCCGGGCCCCTCCGCACCGGGGCACCCACAGAGGCAGCCGACCGACCCCCGGCAGCCCCGCAGCCGCTTCCGGAGCGCAGGGAGCCCCGGGCGGCCCCGCGGCCCGCCCGGCGCCCAGCCCGATCCCGCGGCCGG
>VWZW01006574.1:548132-618192 GCA_013397115.1 Edolisoma coerulescens
CCCTGCCGGCGGGAGGGCGAACGGGCCGCTCCGTGGGACCGCCGGGGACCCGGGAGCTGGGACATGCCGGGAGATGGATCGGTCTGGGACACACGGAGGTGGGTCTGGCTGGGACTCATGGAGATGGATCCGCCCAGGACACAGGGAGATGGGTCTGGCTGGGACACACGGGGATGGATCTGGCTGGGATACACGGGGATAGATGCGCCTGGGACACAGGGAGATGGGTCTGTCCGGGATACACAGATACGGGTCTGCTGGGAGACATGGAGATGGATCTGATGGGTCACACGGAGATGGATCTGATGGGTCACACGGAGATGGATCCGGCTGAGACAAGAAGTTGGGCAAAAATGCCAGGAGGCCTTGTGTGGATACACAAGGAGCTCCTGGACAAGCTCAAACACTAAAAGGAAGCCTGCGGAGGGTGGGAGCAGGGGCTGTAGCCTGGCAGGAATACAGAGAGGTTGTCCAAGCAGCCAGGGATCTGGTTAGAGGAGATAAAGCCCTTCGAGAATTAAACGTAGCCAGGGCCATCAAGGACAACAAGAAAAGCTTCTGCAGGTATGCGGGTGATAAAAGGAACACTAGGAAAAATGGGAGGAAAGGGGAGACCTGATTACCCGAGGCATGGCAAAGGCTGAGGTACTCAATGACTCTTTTGCCCCCTTCTCCACCAGGAAGTGCTCCAGCCACACTGCCCGAGTTGCAGAGGGCAAAGGCAGGGCCTGGGAGACTGAAGAATCACCAGCTGGAGAAGATCGGGTTCAAGGCCATCTAAAGCACCTGAAGGTGCACAAGTCCGTGGCACCTGATGAGATGTACCCACAGGTCCTGCAGGAACTGGTGGATGAAGTGGCTAAGGCACCATCCATCACACTTGAGAAGTTGTGGCATTCTGGTGCAACTTCCACTGACCGTAAAAGGGGAAAGACAACCCCCATTTTAAAAAGGGAAAAAAGAAAGATCCAGAGTACTACAGGACAGTCAGTCTCGTCTGTGTGCCTGGGAAGATCATGGAGCAAGTCCTTCTGGAAGCTCTGGTAAGGCACAAGAGAAATAAGGAGGCTTCAGTAAGGGCAAATGGTGCCTGACAGATTTGGTCAGAAAACAGACTGAAAAGAGCCCTGAGGAGAACATGAGGGTGTGGGTGGATGAAAAGCTGGACATGACCCAGCAATGTGCACTTGCAGCCCAGAAGGACAACTGCATCCTGGGCTGCATCAGAAGCAGTGTGTTCAGCAGGTCAAGGGAAGAGATTCTGTCCCTCTGCTCTGGGGACACCCCTCCTGCAGTGCTGCATCCAGCTCTGGGGCCCCCAACATAAGGAGAACATGAACCTGTTAGAGCAAGTCCAGAGGAGGACCATGAAGATGATGAGAGGGCTGGAGCACCTCTCAATAATACAAAGATGGGGGTTGTTCGGCCTGGAGAAGAGAAGGCTTTGGGGAGACCTTCTGTCAGCTTTCCAGTACTTACAGGGGGCCTGCAAGAGAGCTGGAGAGGGGCATGTAGTGATGGGACAAGGGAAATAGCTTTGAACTAAAAGAGGAGAGATTTAGGTTAGATGTTATGAAGAAAATGCTTTACTGTGAGGGTGGTGAGGCCCTGGCACAGGTTGTCCAGAGAAATTGTGGATCCCTGGAAGTGTTTAAGGCCAGGTTGGATGGGGCTTTGAGCAACTTGGTCTAGTGGCAGGTGTCCCTGGTCATGGCAAGGGGAGTGGTCCTACACGGTCTTTAAGGTCCCTTCCAACCCAAACCATTCTATGATTTTATGACAATCTGCACCCAAGGAGGGAAGAAGACCTCCAGCAACAATAATGCAGCTGCACTGTAGAGGATGCTGAGCAGGCAGCAAACCCAGCACTGCTGTCCACAGTAAGGACTTGGGAGGGCACCAGGTTTTGTGTCTCCCTCCCCAGACAAATTTCTATGCCACCTTCTACACCACTCATCGATGACACAGGCCTGAATTACTTCCTGTATTTTAGGTGTGATTCCTTGGAGGGAAGCAAGAGGTTTGGGCACATTCCCTAATTTTACCAGCTATTTTCCCATGCAATCCTTCAAAACCCAGCAGGGCCATTGCTAAAGCTGAACCCTGTGGGGTGTAAGAAATGTCCCCTGCCTGGGGGACACCGGCACTCACAGCAGTGCTGGGCTCCCCCAGCCCCACTGAAAGCTCCCTGTGGCAAAGCTACAGGCAGCCAAGCTGTGCTTCACCTTGCACAGCCCTTGCTTTCAATTAAGGGCTGTGGGATGCAGAATTTGAATGTGAACCCCCTCTTTTTCACGTCACCAGATCCTGTTTCTGACAGAGGCAGGCAGTGCTGCATGGAGAGATGGGCAAGAAAAAGATAAAAGCAGTGTTCATTCCACTGTGATCCCAGCTTCCAGGAGCACTTCCATAACACACACAATGCCCCTGCTTTGTTCCCTGTAGAAAGGCACAGTTTGGGCTGAGGCCCAAGCTCATCCCCTGCACTGATCAGACCAGGCTGGTGAGTGCCCCACTGCAGTCCCATCAGCCCTCCTCCCTGCCAGCAGCTCAGACCACGCGCTAGGAGCCAGCATGGAAGGGACTAGGAGGAGGAAAAGGGAAGCCACAGAGGTTGTTGGAGGAGCTGTGTCCATCATCCGTGGCAGAGGCCTTGCTGTAACCTCACAGTACCTGTGATGGGGGTTCCTGGCTCTGACTGTGCTCCATCAGTCAGCCACACCAGGATCCCAGTCATAAGCTCCTACCAGGCATGGCTCAAGAGAACTTCAGTTCAAGGCAACTGCAGGTCTAACAAAGGAGACCTTTTGATTTACCAGGCTCCTGGGCTCAGCTGGCAGCAGAGTAGTTGAGCAGCTCAAGATGAAGGAAAGGCAGTTTTGTGCACAAACCCCAAATCCTGCAACAGGACAATTCCTCAAAAAAAGCAGGAACCCTTCACTTCTTATCTTTGAGGCTGGAGAGCAGCATGGCAGAAGCAAAGCTGTCCTGATCATATCAGGACAGAGAGACTGGAAACACACCTGCCCTAGCACCATGCTCCCTTCTTCCCACATGCCACTACCCTGTCCTCTTTATTTTTATCCCTTCCAGCTACATCCCAGCATGCATGCTCATACCGAAAATGCCCAGCCAGAGGAAAAACCAATAGCCCTTAGCTTCTGGTGCCTATAATTCAGCAATGGCCTGAGAAACTTGGCCCCAGCTGCTGCAGAACCCCCCAGGAGGAAATATGTTCACAGCACATCAGCTGTACTACACTTTGTTAAAACTGAGCGACTTTCTGCATGTCCAAGTGAGGAACAGTCCACAGGAGGCAGGATGGAAATCCCCCTTGGGGATTTCACAAGGGTGCTGTGAAACACACACAACTTCTTGACTTTTCTGAGAATTCAGCTGCTCAGCACTGGGGCTTGTGCCACAGGGTGAGCCGAGGCTCAGGACGAGGAACAGCCAGGATGGGGCTGGCAGAAGCAGTGGGCTTGAGGCCCACAGGCAGAAAAATAAACCTGCTGACAAAAAAATAAATCAGTTTTGCAATCAACAGAGGTGGAAAAGCAGGAAATAGAGGGAGGAAACCATACAAGGTGGAATTTGGAAAGACTTAGCTCAAATCCACATACCCACTGCCTGAAGGCCAAAAGGGTATTGATGCCAACCCAAACTGAGTGGAGCTCCAGCAACCTCTGTTCATACATTCAGAGACGCCCAGCTTCTGTGTTTGGCACAACCATTTAATAGCAGAATTGAAAACTCAGTATGTTCCATTTTAGTCTTATGTGGAAAATCAGTGCAGGTGATAATCTAATTGTACAACAACATGTTAAAAAAATTTATTTTACATTATATACATTTGGGAACATATTTCAAAGCATTACCAATCACAACAATAACGCAGGCCATAAATCACTTTTAATTTAGTTTGGTTTTAGTGTATATTATCACAATAAAATATAAAGAACATATACAAAAAAAGGAGTCAAATGTGTGCATTTTGCTTAAAACTTGGCATTTACACACTCCATTGGAAAATAGCAATCAAAAATACTTCTGATCAAAACTAAGTTCCCGTGATGCGTAGTAACCATTGTATTGTTTCAATGAGGTAGTAACTAAATTTTGGCCATGTGTTAACATCCTAAAATCAAGAAAAGTGTGAAAATGGTTATAAGGCCAAAAAAAAAAAGTCAAAATGGCAACATCTCTGAGCCATTTCCACAATGTGGAATGTTGCTCCTTTTCGTCGTGATATGAAACTATTTAGTAAGACAAACAGTAATAACTACTTTTTATCATTGTATACACTAATAATTCAAACACCTATTGCAGAATTACAGCCAGGTACCACTAGTCTGGGACTGACACCCATCCATAAGGTATTGTTTTCAAGCATAGAGAAGTAATCATAAGGAAAGTTTTAATTAAATATAAAAATACAGGTGTTTAACTGGTTTGTTTCACAAAGAAATCTACCCAAATAAAAGAAAAAAAAGGAACTTTGAAGCCCAAGTCATATCCACAAAGTCACAGCTTACCTTTGTGACTAAATACATCACATCTCAATACATTGTGCAAACATGAACACCAGTGTGTTGTATCGAAATTAAAACAAGATTGTAATCTGATTACAGCCTTGGTTACAATTTCTAAAAGTTAATATTTATTTGTATTAGTAAATTACATATAATAAAATACAATAGTGTTGCTAAATGTACTATATTTGTTGCTAGAATCCCACTTTATAATAAACACATGAGACGTCCTTATAATAGTACCCCGATTTAATTTTTGCATCCTCAGTGACTTTTACATCTGTACAGGTAAGACACTTGTACTTAACAGGAGGACCTCTATCTACAGAAAGTCAAGTGTAGGGCTTCAGCAAGAAGTTTCACTGAAAAATACTGCATATGTACAAAGATTACATAACAGTAAATTAAGCACTTCTGTGGTACTATAATGCTTCTGTGTCCATACCACAAACAATTCTCGTCTTCCTCTCATGCCACAATAAATTATAAAGTAACTGAAGTGGGGTTACTGCAGCTTTTGTGCAATTCCAGCCAGTCACGAGTGCTGCTGCAGCAGGAGTGTTCTCCTCACAGTGAGCTGCCTGCCACGTGCTGTTCTCAGTAACTGTTCTCATGCCCTGCCAGGATATACAAATTGCTGTTGGCTGTCGGGTTGTCCGTCGGCCTGCTCTCCAGTACCACGACCCTAAAATGGAAATTAAAAAAAGCCACAATGTCAAGTGATCCTTCATTTAAAAACAACCCTGGACATAATTAAATATTCCTTCCTAGGATCCATCTGACTGGTTGTCATTTCTCTTTCTCTGCATGCCTTTAGTCCAAAAGCCCCTCAAACGAACGCCAACCTCAAAGCTACCTCAGGGTTTTACCAGGACAAGGTCTCCAAGGATCTCCCAGCCTCTCTAGGCTCCTGCTACAGTGTTGAACCACCCTCACCATCATGTTTACCCCTCTTTTATCCAGCTGGAATTTCCCTTGCTGCAATGTATCCCTGTTGCCTTTCATCCTTTTAGTGAGGGCTTCTGAAAAGGGTCCATCACTCCCCTACTGGGCTTGCGCTCTCCTGGAGCTCTGCAAAGCTAAACCCATTTTTCAGGCTCTGGTTCTGAAAGTTGTTAGTCTGCCCCTTGCCATTGGAATGACAGATGAACAAAGCTGATTCTTCTCTGAGCATTTTTAGTTAATCCCTGAGCCCGTGTAACCTAATCCACAGAAACTTCCTCCAGCTCTGAAAGTCCCAGAGACAAAAATTTGCAGGCCAAGAGAATCCTCAAGGAAAGGACTGCTATGGGAAGAGTCTCTTCTCTTACTTTTTCTTGCCACCCACTTTTGGCCAGCATTGGAGACAAGACACTGGGTTAGTTGGATCTACAACTGCAAAGACCGTAACGGATGTCCTAGATCAGACCTTTCGCTTCAAAGAAGAGAAATTAGAACTCACAATTTTGTTTCACAAACTATTTAAGATTTTTTCATCAGGCAAGAACTGCTAAAACTGCTAAACAGACCAGGATGTTCATGATTGACTTCTCCTTCACAAACATCCTGCAGTGAAGGCAGATTGTGGAAAACTCAAATCCATCTCTCTTGCATTCAGACAGAAAAGTTTGCTTGCTGCAAAACTATGGCTCAGAAAACCCGACCTCTGCTCAATGTGCTCCACAAAGGCAATGACACCTCATGCCATGAGGCAATTCCCTGCTCATGAGGAGAAAGCAACACACAAGCTTTTATTAGACTGACATCAGGTTTTTGGCTTCTCAGAACATCAGCTCCTATGAACTACCTAGGAAAGGACTTGTGGTACTGGAAAAAGGCTTCACAGCTCAAGCACAAAACAAGAGAGCTGCAAGGAAAAAGGTATATGAAGAAATTGGAATTAATGTTCATTGCAGTGCAAAAAACATTGTCCTAGACTTGAGAAACTATCAGAGCAAGCCAGAAATAGATGAGACCATATTTGGGGAAGAGGACATTTTTACAAGGCAATTTTTTGCAATGTCATTCTAAGATGCCACATGAGTTTACTTCAAGCAGCATAAGACAGAGGCAATTCTCAAAAGAAAAGTTAAAGCTTATCTTTGCAGTTCTTGTGAATTCATTACTGGTGAAACTGTCACGTCAGCATGCACTCCCCTAAAGACAAAACAGCTGCTGCTTCTGTGGCTCTTAAAGAAGTACAAAGTTCGACACTGGGGCAGAGAAAGTTGAGGAAGTCAGTGACACCCCTAAAACAGCAGTTACTGACTTCAGGCTGGTATCTGGTGGGTCACACAGGCAGAGTGTTAGTGTCCTGAAAGCAGACGCCAAAGAACAGCTACACTGGGAGTTATCAAGAGCTCTTACAAGACCTGAGCTGTCATGTTGGGAGAACAACTGGTAGATTTCCTTTCTGGGGGTGAAAGTGATATATTTAAATTTTTGAAGTATTTTTTGCATTTATCTCCAGAAGCAGATCTTGATGAGCTACTGCAGCAGAACATCTGAGAGTAAAGATTTCACCAAGTTAAACAAAAGAATTACAATACAAAAAAGAAAACACTCCTGGAGATTGTGACTGCAGCCAAGTAAGAGCTTCTTGCATGGCTGAGTACTTCTGGAAGCCCACAGACACTTTTAGAAGAATTTTTTTTTTTTTTTTTTTAAATTTAAGAAAGAGAAAAGTAAAAGCGAAGGACTGGAAGGTAGACATGTACACAAGGGAATGTCTAAGATGGCTAAAAAAGAACTTGCAAGAAACATGCAAAAAGAACTTTTACAAGGTAGGAGAACACACATTATTCTTTTATTTTAGTATGTCATGTTTACTTCTCATCTTACCTGTCAGATCCCAGAAGCCTGAATATCCTTGTATTATCAGAAATTTCTTGTGTGATCTAGACAACAAAAACAAATATTTACATGTTAAGAGCACAAGTGTTTTCATTTTGTTTTTAACATCAGTCAAGAGAAAAGAATTCACTGTGACTGATGTTACCAACTGACTGCCAATTAAAATGCAATAGAGAACTTAATGCAACTGTCACTTTTAACTAAGATAGAAAAGTTTTCTGTAATTCCTCCCACATTACGTGAATTCCTCTGGTAGCAACTAAAAGCACAACAGCAGGGCTCAGCTTGGTACTTGAGTAACCAATGCAATTCTCCTTAGAGCCGTGACTGAAACAGATAGGGTGCAATCAGTGTCACTCTAGAGTGGATATCCAAAAATGGGCCAGGTAGATCACACATAAAACACATTTTGCTGAAATGCTGAATTATAGTAAGAATGCACTACATTCACATTCTGAAAACCTTAGCAGAGAAATATAATCTAATTTGTGGTACTTACGTCCATTGCAAAAAGAAAACTTAAGTCTTCTGACATTTCAGGCAAGTGCAACAGACCTTTGTGTTCTGTTGGTGAACTGTACTTGGGTACTGTGCATCTCTATGATCACATGAATATCAAAGCACCCAGAAAACCATCATGTTCATCAACAAAGCCAACCAAAGCCCAGTGCACACTCCAAAGGGTATTTAGTCACTTTGTGAACAGGCAGTACTGTTCACAAAGCTCCTCTTCTACACAGCCAAATTTCATATTCTTGGGGAAAGTAGACATTCTCATCTCCTTCTCAGATCCTACTAATGCTAGCTGACTTAGTGAATTTACTTCTGGTGAAGAGAACTTGCAACAGAATTTTAATTCACAGCAATCACGTTCTTCACTTTTCTAAGAAAAATAATTTCTGCTTTCTGTGAGGCTAAGGCTGTACAATCTTTGGCCAAATTTTGAACTTCTTGTGTCAGAGTTCACAGTTCCCTGTTTCATTCTTCACACTCAATCACACCACTGTGGAAGGTCACAGTTGTGGAAGGAAATAACTTTGCAAGCAGCTCAAGTCATCCCCAATTAGGCCAACTGTATTAGAATAGGGAATCTGAACTAATGATGTCTTCAAAGAAAAAAATGCTGCAAGTTAAGTCAGTCAGCTTTTTGTCCCATGCAACCACTTCCTAGATACTACGTAGTATAAAATTCCCCAAAAGTAGCAAATATGGTCAAGATCTGAGCCTGGCACTGAAGGCTTTTCATATTACAGAAGAAAACAGGTTTATTTTCTTCAACAGCTGCAGCTAGTGGGAAAGCCAGGAGCGATAAGGAGTTTTAAATGGCCCAAAAGCTTACCCTAGACACGTTCTACACAGAAAAACTTTTAGGTGGCTTGCTTTCTGTCAACAGCCCAGTTCTGCTTTCAGTTCTTCATTTAGGTTCTGGCTTTGGCTTGACAGTAACAAAGCAAGCCAGTGTCCCTGATGCTTTACGTAAACAACAAAATGCATCCACTTGGGCTGCAGCACCCAGGGACCTGTCCTCTCCCAGCTGGAGCAGAGCCACTCAGTACCAATGGGGAGAGCAATGCACAAATGCCTCACTAAACGTCTGCACCCTTGGAAATAAGAAGCAGCCTGACTCCAGTCTTTGGTTCACATAGAGCAGGCTCACTGTTAGCACAGACTGGGTCAACTGGGTCAAACTGGGGCTTTGTGCAAGTCAGTGTAGTGGTGGAACAACACGGAATATCCAAGCTTGGCATGGTGTGACTTGTGTGTACCTTAAAATACAATTAGTCATAATGAGCTCAATTTCTCAGCCAATGAAACACTGATGGAACAAACTGGTGATGTTTGTAAACATTCATTAATAACCAAATTAAAAGACTCATTAAAATCTAACCAAGTACAGCATTTTCCCTAAAAGGTACACAAGGTTTGCAGCAAGGAAAAAAAAAAAATACTATTTGGGAAGGTAGCTATAATGGTTTAACTCCATCTAAAAATCACATCAAACTGGCTAAAAAAGGGACTAAAAGGAGATTTTAGAAAAAAACCCAAATAAACCAGGTTTAGGTCAACCTGGTATTTTTCTCCTGAAGATGGAAAAATATTTCTTGTGAAAGCTGGGCAATTCTTCAAAGTATTTGTAAGCCAAGAGAACATGGAAGGGACTAAAAAACATCAGACAACTCATTTGACACTATGACAAAAGCTAAAGCTCAGCAGTGGAACCACTGGCAAAGCCCAAATTTTTGCATCCCTGTGTGAGAGGCTAAGGAACTGACAATGGTCTTCAAAGCAATTTAAGGCAAAGATTAATATTACCAAGAATTAGGCTTGGATATTTCCTATGGCATCCTGGCCCGGTCTCTTGTTTCTGCTTTGCTAGCTGGATGTGATGGGGTTCTTGTGCAGCTCCACTAATGCTTTATAGCTTATGAAACAAGCTTAGAATGAGACTCCAGCTTCTAGGTCTAACCTAGGAAGTCACTGAAATATTTCACTCTTTTTCAGACAACAGCACTGTGCACTTCTCCTCCACGTGGCTTACATTAGAAGCCAGAATTTGAAGCAAAATGCAGCACTCACCTCATTTGATCTAAAACTCCTTCCTTGCATGCCGTGTTTCCAGAATGCTAACACACTGTCTTGTAGACAGACTGGTAAGAAAGAACATTGGAATCAGTTTTGAGGCATAACATCAACTCTTCTTTTAAGGCTAAAAGCACAAGACTGCGATTTTGAAATCTGTACATGTATATTGCATTGTATCACATCTCCCAGGAATCACTGAACCTGCCTCAAAAGTAGCTGCATTTATACATTTATTTGTTTAATGAGCAGGGTTTTAAAATATTTCCACCTAACAAGAAAATATTCTAAATGTCTCGTCCTAAATGTGTCATTTTCTTTGAACGGGAAACCCCTTTAATAGTTGCAGAAAATATACACGGGATTTTAACAGAAAAGTTACAGGAGTGTCTTTGGAGACACTGCCAGGACAGAACAGGCCACTGGAAGCTCATTTGTGACAAGCAGGGTGAGGACTACAGTACATGCAGAAGTCCCAGAGAGAGAAGCTTCAAGTACATTGAATCCTCCCTTCCCCCCGTTCCCAACCATCAAGACCCATAACAGTATTTTCAGTGGCAATGTTTTCTTGTCCTCTTCTCTGGGAGGTTTTGTTTGAGGGGCCTGAAACTTTAAAGCTTCTCCTCAGAAGTGAACTCAAACTCCTGACTGTTTTCTTTCCCACTGTCTTTCCTCTTCTGGTGCTACCCTCCATCTGTGCACTCACTCTCCTACCCCTCTTTCAATAGAAAGTGGTGCAATCCAGGTACATAACCAATGGAGAACTACCAAAATAATGTATTCTTTCTGTTTCACAAATCAAATTCAGATTCTACACACGGAAACAAAATTTATGCAACCTGTGGCATATCACATAATTTAGTCTTTGAGCTGCTTTATAAAAATGGACTGCATAAACAGACATGCAAAACGAGTTAAGCATGGGTGATTCACATAGTTTATGTAGGCTGTGTTAAGGTATTCCTTTAGAGGCTAAAAGTCTCCATCATACTCCCAAGACATTTAGCTTAATCAAGGAAGACTCCAGGATTATGACTCCATTCCAATCGCTCCTAAGAAAGCACATGCTGAACCTTCCACTGAGTCTTCTCACACGAAATGAAATGAGTGAGGTAGTGTTCCAAGTGCCAAAGACTAGACAGGTAGCATAACTAATTCTTTACTGTAACATTGAACAAGTCAATCACAGAACATCTCAAGTTGGAAGGGACCCATAAGGATCACTAAGAGCATCGTCCACATGCTGCTTGAGCTCTGACAAGCCTGGTCCTGTGACCACTTCTAGGGGGAGCTCAGTCTAGCAACCGATCGCCCTCTGAGTACAATGCATCTTCCTAACATCCAACCTGAATTTTCCCATGTGCAACTTCATATAATTTCCATGTCCTTACTGCTGGTCACCACTTTTTGGGTGCCAGGGCACCCTGTTGACTCCTGTTCAGCTTGCTATCAAACCAAACCCCCAGATCTCTTTCTGCAGAGCTGCTCTCCAGCCTCTCATCCCACAGTTTGTATGTATAACCGGGACTACCTCATCCCAGATGCAGAATCCACCATTTGCTCTTGTAAAATTTCATCCAGTTGGTGATTGCCCAGCTCTCTGACCTGCAGGGATATTTAACACCAATAATGAAACCAAACTTACCTATTGATTCGATCTGAAAGTCAAACGTGAGCTCCGATGACAGTTTGCGGCTGGATTTTAACCTGCCTTGCAGATTCACTATTTTTATACAGCCTAGACAATAAACAAGGATATGTTAACCAAGGATTATCTTCAATATAGAACTGTATTTGAAGACAGACAGTATTCATGTACATGCATACATATATATTTAGTTGATATTAAACTTACAATCCAAACACACCAAAATGGTATCTCTCTCCAGCTGTGTTACATGGACAACACTCGTCTCTGTAGTGTCTATAAAAAAATGACAGTGTTAGTTCATAACATAAATTAGCATGAAATTTGAAATGGAAGTTCTAGAGATTGAGACATTTTGATGGGTTAGTGTGTTTTATCTACTCAAAATCATCATCTTACCAGTTACATTTCTCTTCTCTTAGAGAGGCATGTCCACTTATCCAACATGTTGGCCGTGACAGGAACACTGAAGCTATAATATTAAAGTATGGATTTAATCCAGCCTTTTCTGAGCCATGTCACAAAAGCAAACTGGCATGTACATTGTTCTCCATTTATTCTGTTGGTGTAATTGAACATTGCTGTTGCAAAAAGGCAGATATATGTGACTGTCCACACTATGCTGTTTCAGTGCACTTTTCTTCTGTCTTTATTTCTAAATCCTGATAGGGACCTATATATTATTACTTAATTCTTGCTGCTATTTGCAGACATTCCATCCTCAGATGTTCCAAAAATAGGGGCTTATTTCCTTCTCCAAACCCTCAAAAGAAGGGTTATTTTCTTCTCTTCTGGGTTACAGCTGCAGCAGTCTCCATCACAGAAAATGGGGATTTGACCCACAAATGATTAGTGGACATGTCAACTCAAAAGAGAAGTGTAGTTTTGGTCCATTTGTTTGGTAACATTAAAATTACATACAAAGCAGCTCTTACTAATTCAGCATTGCTGCCAGATTCTGTAGGCATCTTTCATACAGAAAAGAGAAACTCAGTAAATCCAACAGACATGAGAAATTAGAGCACATTACCTAAAACACAAAAGCAGCTTCTGGTTAAAATTATAAAAAATAAAAATCTGTTTGACTGCATCATTGCTCTCCTGCCAGCAGGGGACAGGAATAGGCTGATACAACAAAAGGGTTTAAATTGGAGCTACAAAAACAGGAGAAAACAACACAGACACAACACGAGAACACACAAGTAATTCAAGGAAATTGACAAAGTGTGGAAGGCACAATGCAATGCTAAATTTTACACATTAAGAAAAAGAACAGAGAAGGGATTAGTACTCTTCTATTTATGTACCAATGAAGACAATATTGAGAGAGAAATGACAACAGGGCATTTCTCTCAGCATGCTATTTTTATGGACTCTACTATAAATTCACACAGTTACAGGTAGGAGTGAAAACAAAATGCATTGTCTGAAGTAGGTAAGTGTGTTAATTGGCCATCCACTGCTCACTTTGGGTATTGTAACTATGCTTTAAACTGTGTCAGAATCTGATGCACTTTTCAGCAGCAGGAAGGTCAGTGGGTATCTTCCTGGTGGAAGCTGTTATTCTTAGTGAATTCCACAGTACACACTCAGCTGGACTCGTGCACGTGTGCATGCCAGCACAGAGCTATGTACAAACTCACCATGAATCAACGAGGGATCCATGCCTGGCCAAAACAAAGCTATTTACTGCTTCTGAACCTGCAAGCTATGACTAGCAATGATTCCCTACTGCATCTAGGTTCAGGGGGCAACCTTGCAACTCTAGAAAAGTAATTCTTAGCACACTTCCTTGAGAGAATTTCTGCTGTTGCTCAGGTGGTGCCCACACTGGTGATGGGCAGGTACTTGGTTTCCTGCTTCCAGTGGTCCTAATCCTTTTTGCTTTCCATAAACACCAGAAGAATGCTCTAGCTCAGCAGGAGGCTGGCAACACCATTTCTAACCATAGTGGCACATAGCAGGAGAGCCAAACTACATCTTCCAGAGATGTCTAAAGGAATTGCTCAGAACACAATTTTACTGAAACCCATTAAACAAACAGAAGTCATGGTGCCAGGGTAGAGCACAAAACAGCACAGAGGGTAATAAAGTGCTGCCTAATTTATGGAAATGCAAGAAACCATAACTCCATCCTCTGCTCTACCAAAAATCTCAAGGAATCCAATCAGTTCAACAAGGAGAAACATCCAAAAAAAAGTGCATGTGCAAGCAGGTTCAACCAGATATCCCTTTAAGCACAGAACTTGCAATCATCACTTAGCCTTAATGATTTAACCAACTGCTTCCTCAGAGAAGCCTAACTTTTAGTGCTTCAGCTATAACAGAAGAGCAAAGAACATTTCTGAATGCAATGACAACAGCACACAAACCTGTTTCTGTAAACCACGAAGAGGTAGAATTTGGGTTGACAGTCTCAAACTTCACCACCTGGTTGAAGTCTCTTCCTCTACTGACACCAACACAAACTAAAGGGAATTCCTGCTCGGGGACTACCAGCATTTCAAACAATCTCAGTGGACAAGGTACAGGAAAATCTATGTGCTAGATGAATAAGCAAAAATAGATATTAGAAGGGAAACAAATGTAGTCGGAGTTGCTATTAGATTTTCAAACTATATGGCAAATTTTACGTCATACTTTGTAACGTTGTGTTTACTTCTTCAGATAACAGGAATTGATAAATACAAAAGGCCTGAGTTAACAAGTTTGGAGCATCTCATGCCAATTCAGTTAAAATAAAACATCATGTCTTTTATCACGTGTGTCCTTTGCAGCTGCCCATAGACAACAAGAGTGCTTATCACTGCTCTCCCTGGCTGCTGAGCCTCTTAGCCTTCTTTTCCAGGCTGATGGAGCTGTAGCAGCTGCTTTTTTATAAACACGAGCCCACCCTGGCTCTGTCTCTTCAGGTGATGTCAGATGGGGAGATAACAGGCACTTCCGGGCACCTCAGTGTCAAAAACCATAGAATAAATGGTCACCTTCTCTCTAGTATGGGAGCAAGACCACTGTTAACCCATGTCTCAGCCTGCCAGGGTCAGTTTTCTATTGTGCAACTAAAGGGCAATGCTCATGGAGAGAAGGGCTTGCTTCTCTAACTGAAGTGCACCCCAAAATCATGAACATTTATTTTGAGTCAGTTAATACATAACACATTTAAATAATTATTTTCAATATAATATAACAGAAATCAAGAGAAAAGCCTAATAAATCAAGAAATGGCCAGTACTTATTCTTAACAAGTCACTAGAAGATAACCACAAGTGAACATGAGAGTAATTGTAATTTTACCTTGATTAACATGAATTTTTGCATTGGTTCAACCCATTCTAACAAAACAATGCTAGACTGTAGTGCTCCACAAAGGTACTTGTGGCCTGTGTAGGGATTTCTCACTGCCAAAAAAGGATAGAGAGTATTAGTGTACTAAACACATACAAATTATAAACAATTTCCAGCTATATAAGAGTCCATATACTTTTGGAAAATACCGACCACCCCCACTCCAATCTTTTATATATTTAAAAATTAGCTGATTGCATACACATATGGAGTGCCTTGGGTCTACTGTGTTGGTTTGCCTAAGCTATCTCAAAATCACCATAAACAGCTGTTAAAGAATGGCTTTTTCTATTCACCCAGCAGGCAGTGAACAACAGCTCAGCTGCTTTTCCAAGCACTGTCACAGCAAGTCTGAAATCCAGGAGCTCTGTATTTCTGATGAACACTTCTAGATCATCAGGAAATCCAGTTGAAATTGAAGAACAATAGAAGAGCAGGAAGTGCTGTTCTTCCATTGTCAAAATTCAATTAAAAACTGGCAGACAACAACATAGTTGCAAAATCGGGCCCTGTGAAATCTGAAGTTTCACAACTTCAATTCTACAATACCGACAAAATTTCACTCCTTAAGCACTGCTAACACATTCTTTAAGACAAATAAGTGTTATTTTGCACTTTGTACAAATACATCTAAAGACCAGATTTTACTGTGCAGTAAAGTGACTCTGGGCCATCAGGCAATTAACAACACAGTTAGGTAACAAACTTCTACAATCCAGAACTATCCACATAAGTGAAATATGCTCATGCTACCTTATTGCCACAGAAACTCATCAGCAATCCCTTGGCACCTTAAACATCAGCGCTTTATTTCATTAATCCAAGTTCTCACTCAACATCAGTCAGACTGACTGCAAAGTGCAGCAAATAATGCTTGGCGTGACCCAGAATAAGGCTGACCTCAGCAGCAGAAACCACAAAACAATCACCAACACCTCTAAGGTGCAGAAAGAAGACCAGAAGTTCTCGTCTTCTTCTGCCTCCTGTGGCACTCCTGCTGCCCCAAGGCCAAAAGCAGACATATGTGCCAGCAGGAATGGAGGCTCAGGTCACAAAAAGTAAGACTCTTACAGCCACCCTTGCTGTGTTCACAAATTATCACTTACACCTATCACGCACGAAGGGCTCCAGGCTTAGGAGGCTGAGCTATCTCTGAATATGAAGACTCCCCCTCATAATGTCAAGTACCACAGCACCCCTGTTAAATTCTGTGCCTGGCAGGACAAGAATCACAGAATCACAGAGGAGCACACCATAAGGCTTCTTGTTTTACGAACAGAAACCTAGAAACACACAGACTTGCAAATTCATTTTTCTGTCAGAAAGTTAAAGAGTTTTTATGTACCCTGACCCCGGTCACTTCACCCCTGTCACCCCTGTGGGTGTTCCCTGCAGCATTCATTGACACTCAAAGTGGTTTGGGGTTTTTTTCATCTATCTGCCTCCCTTTTAAAACATGTCTTAACACAGTGCATCTCTGAGACTTTTGTAGCTGGCACATTACTGAACACATTATAAAGGCTTCAGAGACAACACTGTCCTCAAAGAATTAAAAATACTCCTTTGCTTTTTATCACCCAATATTGATAACTGAAACTTCTGCTAGGAAGTCAGGTGGCTTGATCTTGATGGCAACTTCTCTAAGTTCCTCCATCCATGGAGATTAGATTCTTCCTGAGGATTGGTTTGAACTTTCACATCATTCTGCTTCTCTGCATTTCTTGTAAATTATCTTTAAATATAAAGAGCTAAATGGGACAGTTTTCACTGCTTAAACACAAGGACTAACCTGAACGAGCTTGGTGTCTGCAAAGGCAAAGCTTCATAATAACGAAAAAAAGTCTCTTCTCCCTTTACCCCCTAAACCTGACTCAGCAATCTTAATATTGCCACCATTTGCGCTGCCTCTTCACACTCATTCTCCAGACCTCTACTTACCAACACAACACTTTTGACACCATTTAGTGTCAGGAATTTTTGTAGATACCGCAAACTTCCTACAAAAGATAAACACAAAATTATTGTTCAACTAAAACAATTGAGTGAATTTGCTTTTTAGACAGTCACTGATAGAAAAATATCTGCCACACCAAAAAACTAAAAATATATGTTTGTGTATTTCTCATGAAATCATGGAAACAATAATTTGAAAATTTATCAGATAAGCCATAATGTTATCTGCTGGTAACAGGAATCAGACTTTCTATAGAGATTAGAAGACAACAGGCCACAGTATTCCTGACAATAAAAATACTAATTTGATGCTGTAGAAAAGATGGGAATAAATAGATTGCTAGACAGATGCTGCACTCAACACTATGAATTGGGAAAACAGTTGTATAACGTTTCAAACGGAGCTGTCCAGAAGTGACTGATAATGCAAAAGGACTGAACAGCACAAAAACTGAGTACTGGTCACAAATTTTTGTTGGAATAAGTCATGGAAGGTTTGAAAGGAACTGCTCAAGGACATTCCAGAGAAAGAAGCTGGAAAGGAGACTTATCACAGACGTATTTTCTGCTACTGAATGTTTACCTACCAAGTATCATAAACTGAGGTTAGAACATTTTGCAAATGAATATACAAACCTCACAAATTACTTCAAATTCAATTTTGCTTTGCCTTTTCTCTACCAAAACCTCTGCTTTTAACATTTTTTCATGTAGCACTCATCATCATAGTATCCAGGAACTTCTTTAAGAATACACTTTATGTCTGGGAGAAAAAAAAATTACGTTCTCCTACATACTTCAAATGTCTGTCTTCTGCCTGGCTAAATGTGACTACCTTGACACCCTACAACAAGAGGTAAAACAGCAGAACAGATTATCTCAATCTCGCCTGCCTTTGAATGACTGGCTTGGCACTCACATTCAGGTTGTGCTGCATTTTTCTTGGGAAGTGACATGACTGGACAAGAAATTTTCTGAGTCCTCTGCAACTTAGGCGAGGTACTATTCCAGGCAGAATCTAGTATGGTTTTCCTAGCATGACCCGTATGGTAATTACGGTTATTAGCCCACTGCTGATTCAGTCCTCAAGCCAAAGTCACCCACCAAAGTCAAATTTGGAAGGGGAGCAGAACAATAGTGCAGGTACACAGAAGACAACTAAAAGCACAAATTATCTCTAAGTTATTTAGAATTTACCCTCTAGGAAGACGATAATTTTCAGACAAGTGTTGCACCATTATGTTTGCAGATAACTGAACAAGAAGCCTTTCTTGAACCCAAGAATTACATGTTAATAGGCTTTTAATAGAACCAAAGCTAGCAGAGAATCAATTTTCTATAACACAATTTCCTAACAGAAATCCTATTCTCTTAGAAGAACCAGTGTCTCACAATGCACTCAAAGAATCAAAGATTTTTCTGCAAACCAGACTAGTGTTACTGTCTTTTTCTCTTGGGATTTGAATGGGCTACTAAGGCTTGTTTGGCAGTGTCCTGGTTCCAGCCACAACAGGGTTAACTTCTGCAGCAGCCAGGAGGGGCATGGCCATAGATTTTGTTTAGCATGAAGTACAAGCAGGATTTACCATACTAGACTATACCTGAAAAGAGCTATGCCCAGAAACAAGAGGTTTCATAACCAGAAGGTAAAACCCATGTCTCTAATAAGAGAATTTCACATCTCAATCTATGTAAATGTAGGGGTCAACCCTCTCATTATTGCACACGAGTTATTCATTGCAATCTGTGAACAGAGCCCCCCATTATTTGGTGTTCCCAGAGCTTCACAAGCATATCCTGAACTCCCAGAATTAAGAAATTCTGACATATCCGATGATGTGTATTTACCTGGGAAGTATTCGGTCAGGGAGTTTATGTGCTGGAATAGCAACAGGTAACTTTTGCATTTGCCTTGCATAATCAAAGAGTCCTGGTAGATTATGGGAATAAAGCTGAGAAGCTTTACCTGGCAATTAGAAAACAAACCACACTTCAAATACAAAACCAAGTGTTTACCAACACTACCACTCAAAGATAGCACAGTAACTTACCAGATATTGATAACAAACAATTGTTCATGACATATAACCAGGTACATCTTCGAGGAAACAGCTGACAAATGGAAAGAAAAACAAAGAAGTAGCACTCAATTTGATATACACAAAACATTCACCAATTCGTATCTGCTTAGATGACAAGAAAAACTAATATTGACTTGCTTTTTGCAGTAGAAGTAAGTTTAAGCCAAGTAATGTTTACCTGGATTCCAGAGTTAATTCAGAGTAAATCTTAGGCACACACACTGTATTTAATATATGCATTAACATTTAGACAAATAGCACACTTTATACTCATGCCTTGAAGTATATTATATTCCACAAGATGTCGTTATAAAGATCAATCAACCTTTTTCCAAAAACTTTAAAAATCACCAAATTTTCTCCTTCAAAGAAGAAAAGCTCAACAATATAAACTTCAGTAAACCATGGCCAACAAACCACAGCCATTCTAAAGCCTGTGATAGTCCAAATCTCTTGAAACAATTAAAACTGGCACTTTATAGGGATTCTTCACCTACACCTGCATGATTACACATTTCACTTAAGTGATGAACAAGTGCAACAAATGGTCAAGGCAGAGCTGTTTTTTGTCAAATCCTGCAATTCCTAAAAAGATGGGGGTGAAAGCAACAAGACATCCCTTAAAAAAACCCAAACAAATTGCAACTGCTCTTTTCCCCCTTTCACCTAACTTCTGGAACTTATTGGCACAAGATGTCATGAAGGTGGAAAGTATCAACACAAACAAGGGATTAGACATACTCATGTTCAACAGGTCCAAAAGTTGACAAAAATTAGGCAGGAATCCTCCAATATCCCTGATTTAGTGACTGTAGTGGCGTCTGAGGAGGACAGTGACCAAGCACATCGACATTTCCCACTGCCACTTTAGGAAATAGACTATTGGCCTAGACAGGCCACTCAGGAGGACAAATGTTCTGCTCTTAAAAAAAAAAAACACACAAAAGAAACAAAAAAACAACTCCTCCAAAAAAAATAGACTAAAATATTAACCTTGAAGCTATTTTAACTCTTGGAAAGAGTCATATATTATGTCTCCTTTGTCCACTGGTGAAGTGAAATACAGAGAAAAATAATCAAGGACACTACTTTTGCTTTTATGCTGAGTTATATCAGAGTGAGAGTAAACAATGACATAGAACACAAAACTTGGAAATGCTATTAATGCCCTATTCACTGTTATCATAAATAATGATGCAATAAATGGTGAGCACAGAGGGTGCACTTCTATTCCTGAAGTCTTCTCATAACCTAAACACACTGTAAGAAACACCTATAGTAATAATCCACTAAACTGCTTGTATCAAAATTTAACATGCAAGGTTGATTGACCTGTAGGTACATGAGCATATTGTGACTCAGTAGGTTTGGATCTGAGGATTAAAGAACAGCAATTCTTCAAATTAGCAGGTTAATTGACCTGTCACTCATTCCTCTTGTTCCACATGACTGGCTGTGTTAGCAAGCATTTCTTCTTGTCTCTCAGTGCTCATTAAAACATTTCCCTGAAAGCTCACTAGGCAACACACTACCTGATTTTCATTACAGCTCTGCTCCTTCCCTGCCAGTTAAAAACCAAACCAAAACCAACCCCCAAACAGTAAAGAAAAAACCCAAATCTTTCCTTGGCCTACCTAGCCTACAAGAATTATTGCATTAGTGATATCTCTCAGGGTATGTGTTACAACTGCAATGCAGCAGCAAAATGGTACCTGAGCTAAGTTTAAACCAGGTAACTTGAGCACCAGTACGATTATGGGTTACACTGAGCTCAGTTCAAGCTAGCTAAGCTTCCCTCTCAACAAAGCAGACATCTCTACAATGTCTGGACCCTGGAGGATGAACAAACACCAGTGCCTCCAGCTTACAGTGTGAATGAAGGCTGTCCTTGCAAATTCCTTCATCTTGATGGCAGGTGCATAGCTCCCTATGGTAGGGAGAAGGCAGGAAAGAAAACAAGTCTCTCAGAGAGTAACAGAAGAGCTGGAGAGTACAGAAAAGCCTGCAACTGGCATTTTTCCCCTCCCCAGTATCCCTTCAAAAAAAAAATTACTTCTTATAAGACTTTGCAAAGACAGAGCTTTAGGTGGAATTCAGTAAGGTGAGTCTCATCAGCAAAGCTTCTTTTAACACCACAAGAATGGACTCTTGTGAATAAAGGATCCCCTTGCTTTCCCTATAGCTGAAACACAATGTTTGTTGCAAAAATTCTGTATTGTAACAAAGCTTTAAGGAAAACAGAAATTTTTATCCAAAATGCATCAGGGAAATTCCATACTATTTACCTAATCATCTAACTGCAGAACAATGCACTATGATGAAGTTCAAAACACTGAGAGATGAAGATCTCCTACATAAATATGGTTCAGCCTAAAAACACTTAAACATGACTGAAAAGCATCCTCAATAGCAAACATTTAAGATAATTCTCAGTGCAGCCAGTGCCTATGTAAATACAGTAAAAACCATTTTTACAAGGATTATACAACATTAATCTGAGCAGTTAAAAAAAGTGATGCATTTTTTTAAAACCAGAAATATACCTGCTCCATTGATGTTTCATGAAGTTCATTGAGGTTCAGTGTGTAAATACCTTCTTCTGCACCAAATATCAAGTACTGATCTGCAAACACAAACAAAAAGAGGTAGAAATCTTCATTTCAGGAAGGTATGTATACCTTTACCAAAAAAAAGACATTTACATACATGGAAACAAATCAAGCTATAATAGTTATAGTGTTTGAAAGTACAGAAAATTAATCCTGATAAGGAAGCTTTAATTTATGGATGGGGCTGTTTTAAGTCATTAGGAAAGCTCAGTCTTTTTTTTTTTTTTTTGAGTAATAACTGAAATAAAAAAAAAGGCAATTCAACCACAAGCAGGAAATCACATTAATAATTTCAGCATATCCTACTTAGACATTTCCAAATACTATGGAAATATCCATTGCCTTCTTTGGGAGTACTTCTACAGCAGTATTGACTAGAACATTTTCTCAGTAGTTTGTGGTTGCCTCACCTTTGAACATAATCAAACCCCTGGACTGCACACAGGCATGCAAACAAAGCAGACCTCTCCTACTGAGATGATGTCAGCTGCTAAGGATTTACACTTCCATAATTCCAGTTTCTAGAAAAACCCAAGTATTTTCTGGCTGACTGGCTCGGTAGTATGTCTATATAGCTTATAATCAAATGGTGTAATGGCAGGCAAAGTGAGTATAATGTTACCACTTATCCCTTTTATCAGGCTAGATGATAAAGCACTAAAATTTATGCAAAAATAAACAGGTGCAGAATCCTGTAAGACCAGAAAGATCTTAAGGGGAAAAAAAAAATCAAGTGAATGATAAAGAAATCAATCTCAGCTAGGACCTCCAAAAGTCAGATTTTTTTCAAATAACTTAGGATTGTCATCTTTTGGACTAAAATGTTGAGAAGAGTATTTAAACTTCGATATGCAGTTTTTTCCTTTTAATCAAAGTGAAAAACTTCACCCGATATATCTTAATTAATAAAACATCACACCTTTGGGCAGCAGTGGCATAATTAAAGAACAACTCCTGCTTATATGAAGATATGTCTGTTTTAAAAGGAATAGTCCTGCTCAGCTAAGAACTCTTGAAATTCAAGGAAAGAACAAAAAGGGTAAAATAGTCATTATATAGTACCTCTTGTATCTGGATTTATCCAAGATGTTGCACAATGAATTTTTAATGGACAGCCATTGAAAACCTTTGAAAAGCAAGCACCCATCTGTGGAAGTGAAAATAATTAAATATACGCATATGAAAAATGAAAATGTGACATTCCCAATAGGATTTTTTTTTTATTCAAGTAGGAACAAAAAGTTAAGAGTCATACCACTGGCTTAGCATTGCTAAGTCATATTAGGTTTTTTGAGTACAAAACCAAATACTACATTCAAAAAATGTACTCTCACCCTGTTCCCAATACACATTTGTATGACTCAGCAATACTCACATGTACTTTAGGTGTGGGAGGAAGGCCATTACTAATTGGTTTCTAGAAAATAAAATTTGAAAGTATGTTTACACACACATGCACACTATGCTTGAACATGTATATTCCCTCCCCACACACAGCATAACCACAAACACCCAGCATAATTTCCTTTCATTAAAATCTCTACTATGATTCCCTAATACCTCCTCATTGAATGTTTGCACAGTCTTATGAAACATTTTCACATTACAATGGTGCCTGTAAGAATGCAATATCCAGTATTAGAGAGTTTGAGCAATATTTTAACAATTGCTCAACTGTTCAGTGTTACAGCATTAAATGTTCCAGTCAGTGCACTTTCCTGTATCAGTATCAATTTCTCCTAGCACCAACTTGCTTTTGAACAAATGTATTTTACAGGTAAACTTCAAACACACAATTTCAAACAACAAGTTTGAAGCTGTCCAGGTAATCCTACTTTCCAAAGTACTGCCAGTATTCCTGGTACTTCCTTAAAACAAAACAAAGACCCACACCCTGTTTCTAGTCTATTTTCTCTTCACTTCTCACAAAAAAAATTACGTTTCCAGCCTCACCCTTGGAAGGAGACCCCAAAGAGGGCAGTCTTGTGTTACATTCAATCTATTCTAACTACAGCATATTCCATTCCCTCATTTCCCCGTTTGCTTAAAGAGTTGCTGCTCAGTACAACACATGACATGGCTCTCATTACATCTCTCAGGTGTGTGAAAGAGCAAGTAAATTGTATGTATTTGTGACTATGTTTGTTTCTAAAGAAAACTGAACACTGACAAACTTCAGCTTAAGGCTGTATCAAAACTAGACAATCAAGGAAAACTGTGCTTTGATTCAAAGTAAACAAGATGCCATCCAGCATAATTTCTATATTAAAGAGCATGTCCTTGCATATGTAGAGCTTTTCCTTGCACATGCAGAACAGTCAAGACAGCTTTAAAAGGATACCCAGAAGCTTAAATACCTACCAATATTTCCTTCTTTTCTCTCCTTGAAAAGTTAGTGTCTCTAGATTCATTCTGTTGATGTGGCAGTTCCTCTCTTTCACCATTTAATTGCACAGAAGTGACTCCATTACCTAGAAAGATTCATATTTAAAAATGTGTTCCTCTACCTTCACCTCAAAGAGTAATCTAGCCTAAAAACTATTTTAAATAGGCCAGAATTTCCAATTAAGTCAGAACATATACTATATACAATACCCTAATATATTTCTGAAGTATGTATGTTCTTACATGTGCACATATCTATCAAGCCACATTCAATCTCAGTCCATCACTTTTGGTAATTAATGTAACAACTCTAACAGGAACACAGAAAGAAACAGTCACAGTTAAGAGGGAAAATGTATAGACCAGACCTAAAGAAACACTTGCCAGTAGCTAAGACTTTAATTATTGATTCCTTACAAACAGCCTTGTTAGAGTCAAATCTTTACCACACCAACTGCAGTACTAAGCATGAAGCAAGGAAAAGCTACCAAAGTAACAATTAAGAGGCAGACATTGAGCTTGCTTAGGAGAAGCCAGTCCAAGACAGCTCTCAAGGCATCGGAGTGACAAAGGCATAAAATGAACAGTCTGAGCAGACAGTAAACAAACAGAATTACCTCCTATACTCCCCAACCCAGTTCACCATATACAAAAGCAAACTTTGAAAGCAGAACTCTGTTCTTGACATGAAAAATGACAACAATAGCTGACACACCAAACCTGAAACCTACAAACATACTTTTTTAAACAATCCTGATACTCTACATTATAAGCCTGTTGCTTAGGAAAGCAAGTGTGTCACCAATGGCACCAGCAGGAACTGTGTCAGCGATTTTGACAGAAGGTACATTTGACCCTCTCAAGAGTTAAAGCATGCTTTCTACATGCATTTTGGCTTTCATGCACTTTTTTTACTTTACCATAGAAAAATTACCACAATATCTTTTAATGCGTGCCCAGGTGAGAATGTAGAAATAAAATCTCATTAGATTATGTAAGAAACACCTGTGTACTTCTTGGATTAACTTTTATTACCTAAAGATTTCTGTGGAGGTAACCGAGGAGGTGGTGGTCTGGGTGGAACGTGAGATGTAGATTTTGCTGGACTCTCTGATGTTGGGCATCTCTTGATTGTCCCTTGATTTTCATTTTCAGAAGAGTAAGTTTCTTGTGGGATAAAGATGGATTTAGGCTGAAAGAGACATAGTAATAATAAAAACATAATGAAAAAAGATTCAAAGCATCCATGCTACTTCTCAATGAGGAAAAAACACCACATGCAGCATTTTGGATGCTGAAATTTTCACAAGTAAAGAGCCATCAACACAGTAATTTAAATATTCTGCATTTATTTGTTTATTTAAAGTGCATTTTTCTTCTGAGCAACCAAATCCCCCTCACTTACCTTTGGTGGTAAAGGAGGTGGCACTTTAGGTTTCATGGTAGCACTATAAAGAGAAGAAACAAAACAAAACAAAGAGAGAAAACTCAAATTGCAGTCTTCAAGAAGATACGGGGTTTTATAAATGCCATAGAAATAAACACCATTAACTTGTCAAGAGCACTATTATAGCCAAGTAACTGCACCACAAATACTTTCAAATATTTTGTTGTATCTCAGATACTATATGAAAACAAGGATCACAGGTTCCCCCCTAGAGAGCAGAGAGTGTAATGAACTGATTTGTTGAAGATGCACAAATCTATGCAGAACAAAGTAGGGAGAGACAGAAGAAGCCTGATACTTGCTCTGTTGAGAGGAGAAAGTTTAGGGTATCAGTGAGCTGAAGGGGAGTTACAAGAAAACTAATGAATAGCATTCCTTGGAAAATTTATACTGATGACTTAGAACAGCCTTACACATGAAAGTAAAATCCACTGCGGTGGACAGCTACCCTCATGGTTAGGTTGGTTGGTTTTTGGTTGATGAGTCTCTTTCTTCACAGAAATCCTGGGAAAGACAACTTTTTCATTCAAGAACAATTCAACAGCTTGGCCCAACAGTACAAGATATCATCAGAAAAGAAGATAGCTGAAGCATCAGAAGCATTCTTCCTCTCCTGGTTCTGTGGTTTAAAAAATATTCTGCATTTAAAAATAAAATGCTAAACTCCTAAATTTTGCATGTTTTTAAAACCTCTTCCACTGTCCCATTTCCTAATCTTTTAGGAATAGAAAATTATTTCCACTAAATAAATTAGGAATACAGCTGTGAAAACATGACATTCTTCCACAATATTTTCCTTATTTTTAAATTATGTTTCAAAGTAGTAATATATCTGCCTGCTTGTTTACAGGTCAAAAACCTGTCAGCTTGGCTTCATTCTCTTCAGGAATTTCTGTCCTGGCATCTTATCTTGTTGTTTATTATCAACATCTTGTTGTTTGTATTTCAGAGAAGCTGGAAGGGGACTTTTGAGAACAAGTTCCCCTGTGTCATGCACTTCAGCTGCTTTGGTGGTAGAAATTACTTCTCTTAGTAACACAGGACCATGTCTAAGTCTTCAGTCATGAGTGTTCAAGCTCCATTTCCATTTTCTTTTGTATTCTTCTTGCATTTCAGACAACCAGTGTTACTGGGCAGCCAAAGAAAGAAAAAAGGCAACCATCTGGCATATATGTGACAGATGTTTGTACAAAGGACTGTGTACCCTCGTTTCAACAAGAGGGTTTAGGTGCAGTTTGTCACTGCTATTCATGCAGGGCAGCACCCCAGTCATTTCTGCTTTCCCAGTTTCCATAACCAGGAAATTCGAGCATCAGCAGCCTTGTTGCACATGAGAGAAAAAGAAATATCAAAACAGTCAAAATTATTAAATGAAGAGCGATAACTTTACATTGTTTTCTGAAACATGGATTCTCTGCTGCTGCAAATCACTCAGTTTCATGCAGTGGCACCAGTCTGGACTAGAAGGAGTACCCTGGCTTCACTGGTTTTGTTCTGGATCTGAAGGGAGAAGCGACTGATGCCACGTGCTCCTCAACTGCAGCTCCACCTCACAGAATACAAATCAAACCAAAGACTTGAATCTTCAGTGGGCTCCACAGAAAGATATCCAAGACCAAGCTGATGAACCAGCAACTGCAGCAGAGCGTTGGGCTCAAGCAGATACCAAGAGAAAGGCACAGATGCAGAATCTGTCTGATCCAAAGTTGAGGGAGTCAAGCTTTTACTCCTGTGCTTACAGATTGTCAGGCCCTCTCCGTAGGGCAAAAGTACTTAGGATGAAATACAGGATGTAGGATGTAAAGAAACAGAAAAAACCAGGACAGTTTTGGAAGACTATTGGTGACTGTCCTTAATTTCTGGAGAGATTCCAATTCACCTATCTCAGGTTCTTTCTTGCCTAACCTAAAAAAGAAAATCTACAGAAACACAACAGCGACATAAGCAGCTGAAGTCAATGCTGTTTGAAAGTTCTGATAGAGCTTGTGCCAGGAACAAGGATCTCAAAGCACTGCACAAAGAAATCAGTGCTAACACTTCAAGGCAGCAGGGACCAAGAGGGTCCTGGAACCCTGGAACTCTATTGAAGTTGATGATACTGGCTGGAAACAGAACAAGAAGTGTGTAGGGGAAAAGAAACATTAAACAAAAATGAACAGACACAGAGCTGTATACAAAAAACCCCCAGAGGTTTGTGTGGATGGAGGAACCAAGCTGAGGTGGCTCACAAAAGCAGTAAAATGACTCAAAAAAGAAAACAAGAAAGAGATTATAGTTTGGCTCTCTGCAAGAGAGAGATGCCAGCAATAGATAAGACATGTTTTAAACGTTTCTTGTATGAAGCAACAGCTTTCCAAATTACCCATTAACAGAAAGCAAACAAAAATTATGTCTCAATGGTATCTTTCTTTTTGGTCTTTACATCAGGTTTATTTAGGAATGTAAACTTACACATACTGGTTGTGCTTTTTAAATTGTTTCTGCTCTCATCTATCAATCAAACAGAGCCCATGAATACTTATACCAGTGGGATTTAATATGAACATCATTAATTTGACACATGCCTTTGCAGTCACATAACTTTGCTCTCTCTGAGTAAAGGAAGTAATCTCTATTCCAAAAACCAAGCACCCATACAAGCATCCTCCTAGCTGGGAGCACAGACAGAACAAACTCAAACATTTAGAGAAGCTTGTAATGTATATATTTTATCTACTTTTCATGAGCTTTATTTTAATACATAGTTATCAGTTCAAGGCACCAGGACTGGGGTTGGACAAGCTACTGGCTCAACATAATGATGCCAAGATTTTGCTCCATAATAGAAAATAAAAAGAAAACTGCATCAAACAAGGAACAGTATTTACCCCTCCCCCCAGTTTATAACAATCAGCAGAATAAGAAGACTTATGGTGATGTAATCTAGGAACAACATTAAAATACCTATCTTTAATAATGCTACTGCAAAAAGTATCCTGAGCTGTTATAGAATGTGATTCAACCTTTTGAAATACTCATCTATTCAAGAATCTGATTTTATTTATTTTTACAAGAAGGACTTACTGTTTAGAATCATCGTCTGCATCATCATCATCTTCTAAATGTGCCACATGTCCCCTAAGAAAATGAACAAGGTACTATGGTTGAGTGAGTTGTATTAAAATTACCTTAATTGTTGTGAAAGACTCTGAGCTCAAAATCTACCTTTTTTATAGAATTTTAATGCCTTTTTAAAAATCATTATTGTTCTTTAAAGTACAGCTGCAATCTAGGCAACTACGCCTCTCTCACAGACTCTCAGCAAGCACAGGGACAAACAAGAACCAGTTGTGACAGATAAAAAAATCAACGCACAAATTACTTTTGAAACACACAAGAGAGGAAAAAGAAATAGAATTACCGCTGATGTAGCTCTTCTTCAACTGATTTTAAGAGACTCCTTCAGAATTAAACAAGAATAAGAACAAAATTTAATTGTGGTACACAAGCACAATTATCAAAAGCCAGAACAAAAGCACCTACGATTCTACCAGTAAATAATCCAAATCATGTTATTTCAGCTGGCTTTCAGAATATACATCCAGCATCCACATAAAAACGAACATAGCTGCAAAATTTTTTAATTTATTGTTTACATAACACCCTTTCATGTGTGTTTATTAACATACTGCTATTAAGTGCAGTGGTCCTTTTTTGTCTTACTGTAAAACAAGGACAGTGGTACCTTGATCCAATTGAAAAGCAATCCACAATAAAATCGTAATACTAAAAAAAATAAATCAGACTGACAAGTATGAAACTACTATTGGGATAAATTAATTCTTCCCTGGTTAATTTTTGAAACATTTTGAACTTCATATTCATGTCTTTGTCTGAAAACAAAGACAGAGAAGAATCACAAGACTAAGAAACAACAGGATTTCAGAAGATATCAGTGTTGATTTTTTTCCCAATTAAAGACTATGCAAAAATATCATGCTCTATGCTTAGGTTTTCTGCATTTTTAGTATTATTTAATTTAGCAAATCAAAGCTAGGCATCGTAATTCTGGCATGCATAAATGTAATAAAGTAATTGTGTGTAACGCGAAAATGAAATGGAAAATTATTTCATATGATTACTGTATCAAGATGATTAAAGGTATGAGCATGAAGTTAAAGGGCTTGCTAGAAAGATAGGTTTTATTTTTCAAAGCATCTATAACTGCGTGTTCCTAGTGCCCTACAAGATAAAGAAGGGCACAAAGAAACATCAAAGAGAAGCTCTGGTAGGTCCCAGATGGGATAAATTTGTGCTCTCTGGGACCTATCATGCAGAATATTTTGTAAACAAGCAGACTAAGATAACAGCTCTTTTACACCACCACAAAGACAATATGGTCAACACAGCCTCAAATACTGAAAAGTGCTGCAATTCTGTATCATTTGAGTTACTATTATTTTAGAAATAAATAAGTGATTTTGGAATTGTAACTGATAGAAACAAGCTTGACTTAATTTTACTACATCTGTTTCAGCTAATGTGTCTTTATATTAAAATAGTCTTGAATGAACTAAAGACAGAAAATGCAGTTGGCTTACTCACTTATTTGCACCCAAAAAGTAGCCACACTGAGGACCATGACCATATTCTAGCTGTAGATCCTAAAAATATAAGAGAATGAATCTTTTAAGATGAACAGGTGAGCATCCAACACACACCCTGTGCCATGCTGCTGTTATCCCCTCTGCCACACCTGAGATACCAAACGAGCTGATTTTTCTGGCCTTCCTGACCCCTAACACCACTCTCAGGCCCACTGCAACCAAAAATCTCCTCTCTGCCAGTCTGCTCCATCTCTAACTCCTTTTAAAACTCTGACCTTAGCCCCTTCTTTGAACACAGAGATCCTTTGCTCAAATAAAGTCAGCTGCAGAAAAGGAAACAAAACAACAACAAAAATAATACAACATTAAGGACAAAAAAAATATTAAGGACTTTGCAATCTGCCAGACTCCATAGAGAACCCAGCTACCCCTCAATGGCACATTTAGTAGTCATTTCAGACAGGGAGTAGTTCTGGCAGGGAGCCTGAAATCCTTTAGCACATGGACACATTTAAAAAATAAGCAGAGAGGACAAGAAGTGGTTTTACCCCTCTGGTTACACCAGTATGTGCACACTTTAGGAACACCTTTTCTTTTGAAAAAAAAAAACCAAACAAACCAGTATTAAAGTCAAACACTCCAGCAATCATGGAGTGCAGACTACAAAGAAAACAATGTGGAAATAGGCCTTCAACACTATTTTTAAATAAACACCATAATGGTATAAATATTTAGTGCATTAATGGAATACAGGGACCCCACTGAGGCACAGTCTAATCTCCATCCGTTGGGAGAATACTGCTATAATTACAATCTATTTTTTTCTTCAGCTGGATCACAAAAGAGAAATCTGAGCACAGATTTGTTCCCAAAATACTGAGTGTATTCACCAGGAGAAACAAATTATTGATCACCTAAATTAGTGATAAATGGAGCTACACTATTCCTTCCCAGGAAACACTTTAAAGGTCTCCCAACATCTTTTGGTGAACAGTCTCCTTTCAGCTGGAACCTATGTCAAAAGCATGTCACTCTTCAGCAAGAGGCCCAGATACCCAAGCTTTAAGATGAGTAAGTTTGGATTAGATGGGGCTGATCTTTCAAAAGGGCATTTTTAAAAATCAGAGGAAAAGTCTCACACCAGATTTGCCAGTGTTCCAAGCTGATGAAGCAGAAACCACTGCAGCCCTCAGTTCCAGGCTGAAGGGCAATCACGTTAATACAAACCTATAAATATTGGCTTTTGCTTGCCAAGGAGTTTCAGGTTGTTTACTGCACCCTTTAGTCTGCCCTGTAAAGCTAAGTAGTAGTTTCCACATGGGTGTGTCTACCACAGCTGTCAGCAACATTTGGTTGCTTCAGTGACTTTACATATTTTCCCAAAACAAGTGAAATATTGTGGAAAAAGCACTATGTAACTGATAGTTACTTGACGTAAAAGAATGTATAGATCAGAGGGCTGAATAAAACTGCAAATGCAAGCCTGGTGCTGGCATTTCCTGAAGCATGAAGAGACTGACTTTTCAATCTCAGTATCAACTTTATTACACATCTTTGTTCTAGAATTAAATGATCCCCCCAAACCACCAAACTCTATCCACTTCTATCGATCTGACTCCTCACCAGCAGCTGACGTTCTACAATCCACCACAAAGAAACATATTTAACTTTCTTTGCTCTGAGTACTTCGAAGCACAGATATTTTGAGGATTCAGGCTCTAGAGCAGAAAATCACAAGACTGGAAACATAAGATGTCACCAGACTCACAAGCAAGTAGGTAAAACAGGTTGTGTGAGTCTCTGTAAGAGGATGCCAGAACAAAGACTGGGGAACTGTTGAGAAAAATAACCCCAGAACAGTGTAATGAAATCTGAGATTTTCACCTTGAAGAGACAAGCCTTCAGTGTTGCAAAATCACATTATTTAAAAGCGAGACACAAAGATGTTATGCTGGGCAGACCCAAAATGTCTGTCCATTTGAATTTACACACTGTGCAATGTATGGCCATAGATACACTGTACAGCAATGACAGGGAAATTATTAAGAGAAAATAAATAAACCCACCTAAAACAAAAGGAGCTCTCCTCTGTCACCAGACTTTTTAATTATTACTGAAATTTTCCTTATCAAAAATGACATCTGCCAGAATTACTTACGTTTAAATGTTTTAAAGGGCAAAAGCTTTGTTCTGATTCAGTTTACTGTTGTGTAACATACATTTGACTATGATTTTAATTGAACATGTATAATTTTTCTAATCCCTTTAAATACTGCTGGTTTGCACTCAAAAGGTAGGATCAAGTACTCCATTACTAGGGAAATTGCTCCTTTTGCACTCTTGATAAATTCTGAGAGATAGAGAGGTTTTAAAAAGTGAAATACACTTTTCTTCTACATTCTAATTCAAATGTACACAGAATTTATAGTTTTATATTAAATAACCCTATTCTAGTTACATATTTGATACAAAAACATTGGTAAATACTTCATGTATCCAGCAAAGCCTCCAGTGAGCTGTTACACTGCATCAGAACACACAACAGAAATAGATTTTTTTAAAGTCACACATAAAGGTATGAAACCTTATGAGTTATGGATTTCTACTGGGAAGAACAGATTAGCAGTAATTACTAAATTATGCAAAGCTACCCATCAACTTTATCGATCTACATTAATATTTTCATTTAACATACATACAATGCTGGTTAGTTAATTAAAATTCTCTTTAGATCAGACAAAATTGACACAGAATAAATCAGAATGACTAGACAGATATATTTCAATAGCATCTTGAGATCTACAGCCAGTAGCAATGAGAACAGGTCAATGATCTTGGTATTGAACCAAAGATGCAACCCCAGATTATTCTGCATTCAGCCCCAGGTTACCAACAGCTCATTCCTGAAACAACTCATCTGTGTACAAGACCAGAGTGCTCTTTGCTGGCAGGGACTGCTTTGGAAGAAAGGTAATACAGGGAATAATTTCCAGTTCTTCTCAGCAGCTTAGGTAACATTAAAGGAAGCTGCCATGTAGAAAGCCACATCGTACCCTCAGATAAATCATATGTGCAAAGTAATGAATGACTATAAACAGTATAGAGATTTCCTCAAAACATTTGATGGTAAGTCCATGCTACGAAAAAAATTCCCCAGGAATGATCAAATTTGTAATATCTTCTGCAGCTTAATTTCTGCAGAATTTCATTGTAAGTTAACTGCTACTGTACCTTTAACAGTCTTATCATCCTAATTTGTTCTATAGGGCTGGGCTGTCCTGGAAATCTATTTTTCGGTGTTAAGGCCTTCAAAAACAAAATAATGTATACAGCAAACCAGCAATTCAGTTACTTTCTACATTTGCTGTTCTTGAAATCTAACAAGATCATTTGAAGTGACAAAATTAAGGCCTGAAATGTACAAAATGCTGGGGAAGTAGCTCTGAATTTCAAAGAATACAAATCACCTTTGGACTACTAACATATCAAGTAAGAAGGCACATACACATCTCTCTCTCAGTAAAATGATAAAGCAATTCCTATCTCACTGCTTCATCAAAGAGGAAGTTAATTTTTAAAAGAGCCTAATACTGCCTAAGGCATATTCTATATCTTAATGCCTTTATTTCAGTAAAAAGTGCATTCTTGAATTTCTTTGGTTACCCTAACACATCAGAAATAGCAAGTTGTATGTACATTTTTTTAACAGGCTAAATATAATTCTTCCCTTGTGGCTGACTGAGGTTTTTTGGTGCATTACTGCTACACAACCACTGTTCCTCTCTTCCCTTGCATTTCAGTTTTCTCTGCATGAATGTCCCCTCGCCTCCTAGCAGTAAAACTGAGTGTCTCATTTTCTCAATTACTTTTTCCAAGGTAGAAAACACCCAAAACATACAGGGGAAGAAAACAAAAGAGCAAAAACCACTGGTACATTTCCTCCCATTGCCACTTATTTTCTTCTGATCCTAAGGACCATGCTCCATTTTACCACCTAAAACTGAAAGAGGTATGAAGACTCTCTGAAATTCAATACTGATAGTAGCAATATGTTTTTAGAGCTACGTTAGCTAAGTAGGATAGGAGTCTTCATGGCTTGCAGCAAAGAAAAAGCATATGTGTGTATGTGTAGTGAGGAAAAAAATGACTTAAAGAAAAATGCTCCTGGGCAAGGTTCTCTGTTACCTGTGTCAATCTCTTTAGTTCAACCTTTTCCTACCAGTATTTTAGCTTTTCTGCCAAAAATGATTAAAAATCACAGAACAGCTATGCTGAAACACTATATTCCTAAAAGTAACTGTTACCAAAAACTATCACAAATTATTAAACCCAGACGGTATTTATAAGCCAGAAGAAAACAAAACCCAATCATGACCAAATTATTTAAATAGGACCAAATGAATAAATGCATCTGGCAAGGACAACAGTGCAGACAGCACAGGAGCTGCAAACCTCTTACTGAATTCTTTGCTAAAGAAGTCCAAAATAAATGTTACATTTGTAACAACTGAAAACCATTACAGGTTGGACCCTGAGATATCAAATCCAAGTTTTGTTCAACTCCTCTGTCACTTTAACAGTAGAATTCAACACTTTTCACCGTGTGTCATCTCCTCCAGGTTAAATTACTCCAGGTTATACTCCAGGCCCCTACTTTAAGCAGAAATAAGCTAGAGATCACCAGGGGTTCCTTCCCACTTCATCTTTTTTTGGAGAATTCTCTGATGGTTTTTCTCACTCAACAAGGTCTGCAGCCCAGTTCTCCATATATGAACCAGAATTATTTTTCAGCTCACTATGAATGGGAAGAAAAATGTTTTGCCACAGAATTTCATTGTAGACCAGGATAACCTAAAAGAAAGTATTTTCATTTGGTTCAACGCGACATTTTCTTTTAGGTCAGAACAACAACAAGCTTTTGTGACTCAGGATTAATAACATAAGTTAAAAATTGTCCCAGAAAAAAGAATCCATATTTTTAAAGCTGACTTTGATGTAAACCATTTCCTGAGCTCACTGCAAATGCAATGCTCAGCTCTGCAACTTATTTGAGCCAGGATCCAAACAACTGCTTTTAAAATATACAGAAAGACAGCGAAAAGATCTACCTTATGCAAAGTCTAATGTGCACATAAGACTAAGAAGACAAAATAGGAACATGAAGAACTCTGAATGACAGGAAGTAGCATGTGCAAAAAAAATCTCAAAAGGATGGAAGGTACCCAAGAAAGTTTCTGAGCAATTTGTTGTCTAATTGCAGAAAAAATATCTACCCTAAAAGACAGAAGAGCCTGTATCTAGAGCAAAATAGTCTGTTATTTATTTAGCTATGAATCAAAGGGGTATATTTGTAGAAGATCAAAAAGAAGCACTATATTGTCCTTTCTGATTGCAACTTGCATTAAGGAATATTGGGGTTTGGGCAGGGAATTTTCCCTGCAAACAAGACTTGTACTCAATTTCTCCATTCTTCTGGCAGATCCAGGTAAATGATTCAGAAAAGCACAGGGGGAAGGAGGGGGAGAAGAAAAAGAGAGGAATGATTTTCAAGGGTAGCCACATCATAAGCATCAAATGTTTGAAAGGGAATGTGCATAAACTGCCACACATGATCAACCCAACTGTGCAAAATCCTGTCACTCACTCCCCAAATTTGCTTTCAACCTCAACTGTATGTGGCCTAAAATATACCTCAATTTATGATTTTTTTTTATGATCTTAGCTCTGCAAACAAGGTGTTGCTCATGAAGTATTTTATAAAACCAGTACAACAGTAGGGAAAGAGCCCGACAGTAGTAGGTGATACACTGTGCTTGTGAAAAAGTATAATCTTTTCCTCTTGATGACATTTGAAAAATTCACACATCACTTCTCAACGAACATATCTGAAACCAATACTGCGAGAGCAGGAGTAGGGGAAGGAGACACAGAGAAAATCTCTGATTAGTGCATCCTACAGAAGAATGAACCAACTAGTAATTATCTCCTCTAAGGGTTAGATCTTACTGGAAGAGTCTCACAAATAGGTGATGCATTACCACCAACTCAGAATTCTCCACTTGATTCACAATGAGCACAGGAGGATGTGAAGAAAGCAGGGAAACAGAGAAAGAAAAAGTGCTGTCAAGTGACTTTAAAAACACATCTCACGACAGTAACAACAGTAGTACTTGGTAAGTTTTATAATAGTTACAATTTTTGAAGAGTGTACTGAACAGCATGGGGTAGAAGAAGGATAGGAAAGGACAGTTCAGTCGTCAGACATGTTCTCATTCTGCTCTTAGACCCACAGATACCAGGCTAGCAAGATATGTGACAACACTGAGAGTAACCTTAACAAAAAAGGCTAAAAAAGTGTTAAACTGCAAAGAGGAAACCAAAAGCAAACCAAACTGAAAAGCCAAAACCACACTCTCAAAACCAGAGGAATTGCACAGGATGGAGGTGTTGCCACCAGGTAGGGAAATCTAAGCTACTGATCTCAAAACTATTTGTGAAACATTCTTATAAGGAAACAATACAGAAATTTCCTTCCAAGAAAGGCAAAGACAGTCTAGGCTTTTACTAACTGTGTTTCTGGCAGATTCAAGTCACACCAAGCCAACAGATGGCATAAAAAACAAACAAAAACCGCCAAAAAACAAAACCAAGAACAAAAATTATCACATAAAACCCAAGACATTCTCAAACACCACAGTTTTCCATCTTCCTCTCAGTGCACTTATACTAAACATCTCATAAATCTAAGAAAATTAGTAGATTAATGCTTTTCATTTAGTACAGAATGTTTCTTCCTTTTTTCCAACAGTTTGTCCAAGACTTGGATGCATTACTCATTTAACTACATAAAGAGCAGAGAAATAAGAATACTCACTTCTTAGAGTAATTTCTACAGTGTGATGCTGACAACCAAATTTTTAGCAGTACAGCAACAGAAAATTTGGAAAATGTATCAGACTTTGAATGATGCCAAATACCATTGAAAACAGTTATGAGCCCACTTTATGTTATTTCTATTAAGTGTATATTCATTCTGTAACATAATTACCATCTGGAGAATTCAGAGACTTACACTTATATCATTTTATATCTTGCATGGGATCATTTAAAGGAACTACCAAACAAAAATACAAAGAATACGTTTCTTCTGTTTTCAATCACCCTCCAAAAAATTAACAAATTATGCACAGTATGGCAGTAAAGAAATCAGAATGAATGCATAACACTAAGTCCCTTCCATAAGAGTGATTCAAGTAAATATGAATACAGGTTAAATGCTGTCAATGCTGCACATACTGAGAATTTCTTTCTACACTACAGAAACACACATACAGACTAATAGTTACACTGAATGGTTTTCACACAGATGAAAACACCACTACTACAACAACAGGACAAAACATGAGCTTTGAAAAAGGAAAACAAGGACAAAACTAACACTGACAAAGAAAGGCATAAGACGAAAAATACCAGGTTAGATCTTGCAGTGTAGTATATGTCTTCTGAATTGTCCAAAAAATCGCTACTGTCAGGCTGTTCATTAGATAGAGATCAAGAAAAGCGAGTTATTATATTGTGACTAAAAGCCAGGTGCACATAAAGGTAAATTTTCTTGCTAAAAATAAAAAAAGATACTGTTAGTTGAAACTCAAAACAACGTTAAGACAGTTCTTGGGATGAGGGTAAAACATAGCTAAGGAAATGGTCACATTATCAAACACCAAAATGATGAATTATTGTTCATCAGCTGAGCTGTGGCAATGTGTGACAAACTGTCCCAGCAAGAGTCCAGTTCAACATCTCAGTGCAGCACTGGCAACAACTCCTCATGCTGCAGGGGTCCAGTCCTTTGTGCACTCACACACATAAGTAACTGATTTAAGTTTATGCACACTTGGTGAGACAGAAGCAAAAGCATCAGAACTGGTTTAATGAAAACAGATCCCCACTGTTACTGCTGGAAGAAGAGATAGTCATCTCTTGCTCCCACTTCCATTTCAAAGACTTTCTCTGCCAGAGCAGGTAGATTGTTACAAACTTCTCCCACAGACTGGTTTGTGCTGAGGCTCTTTGCTAAAGCATCCATTCCTTGAATAGGTCACTTGTTTGCAATTTGCCATGCCAATTTAAACTGTCCACTGGTTCTCTGGTTCTACAGCTAATCTGTAACTACATGCTTTTAATTTGGTCTCTGGACCCAACATCATTATTTTTGAAATCATAGATCTGTTTTATCTAGGAAGAACTTATCAGGTCTGCCTGCTTCTTTCTGACATAAGGCACGGAGCAGTTAATTTTCCTCCTCAGAAAGATCCAAACAAACAGTTATAGATGCTCCTTATAGACAGGGAGATGAGGCAGGTTCTTTGGACAGGTTTCAAATACACAACATTTGACCAGAACAGACACTAAGATATTTTCTTATCAGCAGAATTAATCTGGATGGTTCAAGTCCCTTCACCAAGCAGCAACAGCTTCTGAGATTCCAAAGTGCAAAGGTCCTGACTGCTAACACACAGTGTAGGAAAAGGCTCGGATTCCTCCCTTGCAACAACACCTGTCAAAGAAGTGCTCTCAAAAGCTGTGCTTTAATCCCCTTAGAAAATCTCTCTCCAGTTTAGCAACTCAAGTTCCTAAGGTGCAATAAAAGCACCACTGCCCCATGGAGTTATCCATTATGGTTTGTATAGTCAGCAATTGATAAAAAGAAAGAAATGGGAAAAGTATTTTTAAAACTTCAACCTCTCTGCTAACATATTTTTACAATTATGATTCTGTGTGTGTATAAATAACACTCTTAATAAACAAAAGCATGATAATTTCAACTATACAATGCTTCCAATTGTATTTTTTTTACAGTCCAGACCATGCTACAGGGAAGCAAAGACAGGATAACTTGGAATCAGTTCAAAAATAATTTTGAGTTAAATGATGGGTTTATGGTAGAAGCACTGCCTTCATTATCATATTTAATAAAAACTTACACAACCAGGGCTCCTAAATGATGCTGTTAAGCAGTTATGTCAAGGTCTAAGTAACACATCTGAAATACTTGTCTAAATCCCATGTGTGATTTGGAAAGCTGTTCTCCTCCATCTCAAACAGGCCCTAGAGACTGAGGCTCCCTGTCCAGCCAGTTCTGAGGATGAGCAAGATTAAATACAACCTCGTACACCCAGAGTCTGCTGACCCACTACCAAAGGGCAAAGCACTTGGAAGGATTATTTCAGTACAACTACAGAGCACCACAAGGAAGTCTGTGTCAGAAATCCAACTCACATGTGGTTTGTAGACTACAGAAGTACATTCCTAAGTACACACCCTTCCAAAAACCAACTCAGAGCAAAGCCAGTGTCCCTCCCACCTATTTACTAAGCCAACTTTTTCTCCTTAACACCTGCCTTAGAAAAACAAAGAGAACACACAAGTCTGCAGTGAGGAAGCAAAGGAGTGTCTTTTTATCCAGGAATGTGAAGAAACTGCCCAAGTGCACAAATGTGGAAAGCAACAGCCTCCAGAGAAGAGAGGAAGCTACTGCAATTATGTGTGACACAGCACAGACACCTTTTCCCTCACAGCCTGAGTTCTCACACCCCTTGTGCTGATGGGTCCACAGAAGAAACCATTGGCAATACACCTTGACAGAAAATACCAGCTGCCAGACTCAGCATGGCTCAGCTGTGATGCAGGGCCACAGAAGGATTATTCACAGGGGAAATTATTTTAAAATGCACCTCATTTTAAAATGTACCTCTCCCCCAAGCTCTCGATTTTATTATTTCCATTGTCAGTACAAGAATAAGGGAGAGAAACAGTTGAGTACACACAGGAATTCTACAATTAAAAAAAATAACTCTGTAAATAAAGGGAATGATATACTGGGCAGTGAGGTATAAAGGATAGAGGAAACCTGCAACACAAAGGGCTGTTGCTTAGCACACCTGGCAGAAATCACAAATATGGAGGTTTGCTACATATAGTGAGTGTAATGGCACCAAAAAAACCCACTGTTACAACTTGTCAGTAAAATCACTAACAAGTTCAGTAGTACCAAGGAAGCATGCTACACATCGTGGATTTCTCCTCCTCCACAGATATTTATAGGGAATAATGTGTAGTGAACAGCCCATGCTGCTTGTTACTCACAAATTCATGATGTGGCTCTGTCTCTTTCCTCAAGGGTGGATCAAACTTTACTTGGCCAACTAAAGAGGAGAAAAGGAAAACAAGAAGTTGGACTGTAGTTGGACAAGACTTAGCTCCAAAGGCTACCAAAAAAAGAAAAATTCAGTTTAATGAGTGCATCATATCCCCACTGACAGAAACTTGTGACACATGGACACACCAAACTTGTGCTTGCTAGAAACTAACGGGCACAGAAAGTCCTCCTTTATCACAAAGACAGCCCAATCACCATTTGCCTCACCTACTCACTAGAAGGAACAGGAACACCACTGAGCAAATAGGGCAGTGAAGTGTCCTCTTCAGATGTGCAATACAGTGTCCTCTTCAGATGTGCTATACAGCTGTACTTTATAGAAAAAACTATCCATGGTGTGAATTCACTATTGGATCTGTTCTTCTGGGAGACTCACTAACACTAAAGAGTGCTAAACGATGTTTGAAGTGAATTAACCACATTTTCCAGGACAACTCTTTGGCAGGACTTCTTAAACACTCCTACTCTCGATTTTACCTTAAGAAAAGACAGCTAAAGTTTTAAGTATTGCTCTGATTTAATTCAAGCAAAATAATTACTACAACTTGGGGGATACAGTCTGCTTGTAATGGCCAGTGATCGACCTCCTCCCTTCCTGACCTCTATGTGATTGTTTCAATTCAAAAGCAAATCCAAGATACTAAATTAAGGAAGAAAAAAATAATCCTTTGCCATTCTGCTACCCAGCTGAATCTGGCATTGGTCTGAATATCCTTGCTGGAGTAACACATGAAACTATGTCAATCAGCTCTCAGAAGAGCTCAGGCTGTGTCTTGTTAAATTAAGATGAAGCAATAATGAACTTTGCTGTAGTGCTGACAAAGGGTGTATCCAAATATTTTACAGAACCTAAATCCTTAAGTAAAACAGCCTAAGTTTTTATTTTCCTATGCATCACTAAAAACGTTTCTATATATGTCAGATACCCAAAATACCAGCTGAAATAATATCAATGATTAAATACATCATATTGTCACATTACAGATGCTTACAGTTTATTTCGGAGCGTGTCTTTTCTTCTCTCCCATTTCTACTTGTTGAATGAATTCTGTGAGGCACAACAAGAGGCTAGAAGTGAAAAATAAAATATTTCAATACCAAAATAGACTCACTTGAAATCCTGTATTGTGTAACAGTTTTTAGCAGGCTAAAAAAGAAAGAAATCAAGCGAAAGCTAAATGTAAAGATTGCATGCATTTTTTAATATATTAAATTTATTTGGAGACATTTTAACTGTTGAGTGCCTTCAACACAAGGGGTTTTAGAACTCTGCATTTGAGCAAATAAAGCTAATGCTGGCCAGCATTTGTCTTTGCTCATGTAGGATTTCCTTCTTTCACCATTCAGTTTAAGGGTATTGGTAGTTTTTAAAATAAGCAGTAATACTAAATCTGACTTACTGGCAGATTTCATTCCATTAGATACCAAAATAATTTTTGGTATCTTGGCTTCTAACCTGGTATTTTGGCTTCTAAACTAAACTGATTCCTAAAATGTCATCAGTTACGTTACTTAAGCAGATGGGAAACCTGCCTGAGGTTTTCAAAGCTGAATAGAAAGGACTATTCCTGGTACTCTTGTGCTGTGTGGCAAGGGAGATATCAAAATTTCTACAAATTCACCTTCATATTTATATCCCACTTCTATTTTTTCCCTGAATTTCCATTTACTTCTCTACAGGACGAAGCGTTCTGCGCTTTAAGACTCGGCTTTCTTTTTTTGCCTCTGTTGCATTTTCTCTCTTCTTTCTACATCCATCATTGCAAGTTCTCTTAAAAATATGGGGGCATTGTCCACCCTTGTTCACTGCTCCAGGGTCCATGGTGAGCATCTTCACATGTGAATCACTCTTTTGTATGCTTTGGTTACTAATATTGTTGTTGCTGTACTATCACAGTGTCATGAACAGCTCAGAAACCATTTATTCCTCAAATACTACCTGAAAACAAGATTTCCCTGCTCCGCTTTTCCTCACACACTACTTTCTTGACTCCTATTAGGATCTGACACACTTGCATGGTGTTTCACCTCCCATTTTTGTTCATTTTGCTCTTCCTTGAAACTGGAGAGACTTACAGATGGTGGGTGTGTATTTTCTCCCACGTATCTCACCAGCACTTTTTTTGTTTCTCACAGCTTGTGTCAATCTTGCCCTTGCCCAGTTCCATTTTGTCTATTGTGCACTCTTTGGGCTTCGAAAACGGTTTGCTACAGCACGTCAAGGTTTGATTTGATACTAAGTGCTGAAAGGTTGCTCATTTATAATCTTTTATTAAGAGGCACTGCCCAGTTGTGTATGATGTGTGTGACAGCACCAGGAGCCCATCTGGAGTAGGGGTAGGAGGTATTTTCACCTTGGCAGCAATACTGTGTCAGCACTTGCACCCTGACACAGATGTCTGTGTTGTACTACAGACAAAGCCTGTCCTATCACCTTCTCCATGACCACAGAATTACATTCAGGATCAAATCTTCATCTCTCAGTCATGAGGACAAAGTCCTCAAGTCACCCTGAAATACTTGCACTGACAACAGGCTGATACAAACACCTGACATCCGAGCTGTGCAGGAGGACAAAGGAATACAGGTTAGCTTCCTGACACAAATGCAATTTGGGCACAACTTCCATCATGGCACAGATCTCAAAAGCAATCTTATCCCCAAAACTTGCAGTGTGCTACGCATAAAGCATGAGCACTCTCCTCTTTACAACCTTTTCAGCTAATATCACATCCATCCTGAGAATCACTGTCACAGAAATGGGGAGAACAGGCAACTGTCAACATCTCCTAAGTCCAGAGTCCCAACCAGAGATCCTGTCCATAACTGAATGGGAAATGAAGTGAAGCCCTCCAAGAGCTGGGGTAGGGAAAAATACTGGAAATGTCAGTTTCAGATACTGTTGCCAAACAAATAACAACTGCATGAACAGGAGAACTTTTTTGATTATACCCAAATGATGCCATCATGGTTTTTTGTTTTCACACATTAAACACTTCACCTTTGAGTTTAGAATGATTTAAAGATGCAGTATGGCACTCTTCAGAGTGGTGGCAAATCCAGATCTACCTCTCAGCTCTGCAGACTATCCAAGCAGTAACAGATCACATCCCCCTAAAAGCAGCACAGGCCAAGTGAAGACCTGTCACCACAGTGGGCAGCAGACTTGCCTTCAAAGACCACTGACAGAAAAGCTTTCTAGTCTCCAAAAAAGAGAAACAACCCATCCAAAAAACTCAAAACATTACCACCACCACCCAAAAAAATCCTAATCTCTGAACAAACTGGGGAGAAGGTCTGAGGCTCTAGATTTCCAACGGTGTTTTTGTACTGTGTTATGTTGTACCACGTTTTATCACTTCTTCCGATTTTTGATGGATGCATTCAGGCAATTGTGACAAGTATAGGACTGGCCAATCCCTAAATTACATCTCCAGCTGCCTCTGTGAGCAGACAAGTTTTGGAGCAAGTTAAATTGTGCATAACAGAAGCATATACACTTCTTATTCCACTCATTTTATTATAGGAAAGACCACAATGCTAACAACTGCTCTGCCTGTGGTGAGATTCTTCATCTGAAATACAAAACTTGCTCAGCTTCTCCCCAGACAAGGCATAGTTTTTGCTCCTGACACCACACTTCATTATGGGATAATTGATAAGTAATACAGTAGACAACAGAAGGGCCTTCTTAATGCTAAGTCACAAGGGACATGTAAGAGTGAACACTATTTTGTAAGCTACCAGTAACTATCAATAAAATGCAGACTGGGACTCCATGTGAGAAGACAGGAGAAAGGCTCCACCTGAGCAGCTCAAAATTAAGGTCAAGAGTGCTACTGAAAAGATAGACCAGTGACACAGGTGCATGGTTTCAGCACAATCTCCCAGGCAAGCCTGGGAGGGAAGGCTCACAGAGCTGAGCAGCTCACTCACAGGAAGCACACTACCTTTCTTCTTACAGCAGCTCATGAAAGATTTGCTTTTCTGCTTTCCACAGAAACTCCACTTAAAGGGCCTCAGAGCTCTCACTCATCACTGAGCAGAGAGAGAACTAAAGGACACTGAAGAGCTTATGGTGAGAAGACCCAAGTTACTCAGTGCTCACTCCATCAGCAATCAGACATCTTTCTCTTAAGTGACCTGAAAGCCAACCACATTAAGGGATTTCTTGTGTGTCTGACTTTAAAAAGTTTTTTTTTTATCAGAAGAATCTATTAAATTTTTCTCCCACTCCCACTGTGTACATTCGCATTTAAAAGTATTGACTATTATTCCATCCTTTTGCCTTCATCTCTTTCCCTCTCATTTGGAAAATATGTAAGCACTGCACTCCACAACACAAAAAATTATCTATTTCACTTTGGCTTCTTTCCACACTTTTTATTTTAGCTTTTAAAATAGACTTGGTGCAAGTCAATTTGTCTTTCCTGTTCAAGGGGATAAAAGCTCATTTAATTTGTAAAACCTGAAAATCAGTCTCTTAAATTAGTTGCCTCTTTTAAGCTTCTTTTCCTTTGAAGGCATTTTTAGACTAGTTTACCCATTAATAAGAACCAAAAAAACGTAATTAAAGAATCAATGGCATTTGTGTTAAAGGGATTACATTTTTTCTTCAAAAAAAAAAAGCCATCAGTTAGGGAACTGTAAACACTGGGAAAGTATTCACTAACATGCAGTAAAGTATGAAGACAGGATGAAGTAAAAGAATATCTGTTTTCTCTTATTTATTAAACACTTCAGTCCTGTGCTGTTTATCATCTTACATAAGCAGGCTACTTTTTCCCAGCTGTTTGAGCAAAAAATCAGAAACTCTTTGACAAAACTCTAAGTGAAATCAAGTTTCAGAGTATTCTAAGATGGAAAAATACAATCTGCAAAAAACACACATCAAACCATTTGACAAAAACAACTACAGGATCATTCTCTCCTACACAGGTATAAAATCATTTTTATGAATGCTTTCTTTACAAATGGAAACATAAGTCCATAAAGAAACATACAGCAGAATGCATGACAGAACTCAGAACTGGAGAAGGAGACCACATTTACTGTTTCAAAATTGTTGAAGAACAACAATAAACAAAACTTTGAAGTATTTAGATCTCTTTCTCTTTGAGCTTCTCTTTCCAAAAATATAATGATTTTTGCTAAGTGCCTGTATGTGTGACAGAGCAGCACAACCAAAAGTAAAAGCAACCCTTGAGACTGTTCCCAGATCTCAAAAAATCCTGGAGCTCAATAAATCACAATCGTTTAGTTTTGCTCACAAACAAAAACTTAATCTGATTCTATGATTAAAACATATTCCTACCTCAGGATCATCATCATCAAAATCATGGTAAGTGGAATGATCAGGATTATTCATTTTATCCAAAAGTTCAATGGCAAGACTTCGATTTAATGGCTGGGTAACAAAGGGATGCTGAAAAGACAGAGCGAAACATAGAGATTAAAATTCCAGCCACTCACATTAAGCATATTTTAATTTTATAACTTTAAAAAAAACCCTCATACATAAATAGCTACATACCTGTAGCAACTTTTCAGCTGTAGGTCTTTTTTTAGGATTTTTTGTAAGTGCCATTTTCACAAAATGATGGAAACTATTAGACCTGTAAAACAAAACGCTAAACATTAAAATCAATTTCCCAGTAAAGTACATTCATTATCTACTGAAACAGAAAAGTATTTACCATTTCATTTTGTCCTTTAATTTAGGAGGCTGGAAGTTGCTTTTTGTCATTAGAAAAAGTGCTCTGAAAAAAAAGAACAACAGCATTTCTGTGGTTACGCTGCAATACATAAATGAGATAAATTATTAACCACTTCATTTAGTTGGCAGGAAGAAGCTCCATCAGTTTAAGAGACTCAACCAGGACATTATACACTTATGCATCAAAAAGAGTTGTTACAATTTCTGTCCTGTTCACTCAGAACACTCAGAGCCCAGTGCCCTTGCAGTACACCCAAAACCCACAACCACGCACAGCCACCTCTTCAAATGGCTTATTTAATTAGCTGCATTTACCCACCAAGCTCCTACCCCTTACTAACCTCATTGGATGTAGGTCAAACATTGGAGGCTGAAGTTCAGCAAGCTCTATTGCAGTTATTCCAACTGCCCACAGATCACAGAGTTGGTTATAGCCACCTTTCCTTTCCACGGCAGCCACTTCTGGTGCCATCCTAAGTGGTAAAAGACATTTTTAGGTAAACTTCTCACCATAAATCAAACATTCTTCTGTACACAGGAGTTTAGTATTCTCAGTATGTATTTACACACATAAGTGTGTGTGTAAAAAATCAGGCAATGTACACCTGAAGTTTCCCTCAGTCATCTTCTAGTAACTAACAGGCAGTTAACTAGGCAGTTTCTAAACTAGGCAGTTTCTAAAATGGTCATTTAGGAGTAAGTGGATGCAATCAATCTGTCTCAGACTAAATACTATTCAACTACAACAAAATCCACATAATATCCAAATTTACGTATCGCCCAGAAAGTGATCCACTGACTCAGAAGAAAAGAATTCTAACAAGAGAAAAAGTAATAAAATGTCAGCTTTCTTGTATCCCGAAAGCATGAGACTCATTGTCACCTCTGTATAGAGCACTCCTTGTTTGTAAAGTCTGTCTCACTCATGTCAGGTGACCTCTTTTCAGTCAACAAAGTGGTTTCACATTCTCAGGTGGCAAAAATGAACAAACATAACTGGCACATAAAGAGGAATACCTAAAGGAAATTATTCACTTGGAATTGTCACGTGTTTCAAACGGCCAAAGTGAATTACGAATTTGATTGTCCTACATAGCCTACAAGGTGGTCAACAGGTTAGTATTTCTTAGCTTTGAGCTTTATGAGTCTGGATTGCCTGAAAAGTAGCACTGAATAACTCAATAAATGTAACACAGATGAAGTCACCTAAAGAGTGCTCCAGTAAATCAGCAAGCAGCATCTCAGCTGATGCATTATTCAAATACAGGGATCCTGTGGTCACAGCACCGAGCCTGCCAGAGCTCAAAAAGTATTTGACAACGCTCTCAAGGCACATGGTGTGGCACTTGGGGATATCCTGTGCAGAGCTAAGAGTTGGACTCAATGATCCTTCTGGGTCCCTTCCAATCCTTATCTGTAGATCTGAAAACATCAGTAGGTTTGGCAGTAGAACTTACTTCAAGTTTGCATAACTAAACTGTATTTAGATACATTTCTTCCAGAGTTCATTAAAAATCCCAATCACTCTAAATCAAAAAGGAGGGAGTTACCACAGCAGAGGGGGAACATGGGTTAAACATTTAAATAGAAGAGTTACTAGCACTGCAGTTCACCTGCCCTGAAACACACGTAGATCTAATGACCACTAAAACCTTCACATGGCCTGTTTCAACTAAATTTTCTTCTCTGCAATCTCAAAAATTTTGCTTCCTTGCTTCTGCTCTCAAATGTCTCAGAAGCTTTGCAAAGAACAACTGATGCTTTTCGTCAGCATTTAACCTATGTAATACTTTCAAAGTTACTATTTAAGGTTATTTGAGAAGTCTGGCATAATTTGAAAGTTACAGGCAAGGACTGAGGTCACCCTGACATCTTGGGAAAGAGACACAAACCAATCACGCAATCATGACTGATGGGTGTTTGTGTTATTCTGAAAGGGAAGTGAAGCCTTGGTGTGGCTTACGTGGCAGAAGAATGCTAAAAACACTGTGCTTGGCTATTTCAAGTCAGTATGTGAACACAGGGCTTTTTCATTATATATATTTTTATCTTGCACCTACTATGCTGTCAGACTACAGAATTTTAATATCTGTCTGTGAAACATACGACAGAAGTGCTGTTTTACAGGGGAGAATGTGTCTCATTTACTTCAAGGTGAAAGGGAACAACCACTTCCAGCAGGAAAATGATAGAATGAAAGGCAGAACTTCAGCTAAGAAAAATTATACACATTAGTTTAGTGGGGGAAGAATAAGGATGCAGCACAGATAGAACTGTATCCCAAAACTCAATCAGTTTAAGTAAATAAGGGAAAAAATGGCTTAGAGAAACAGTGCACAAGTGGTAAAAGTCTGTGGATCTGTGAAGACAAATTAAACTCATCAACTGAAAAGTTGCAGAAAAGCGGTATCTAGGTTGCAGGAGAAGAAACATAAAACATCAAAACAGAAAATCAGGGAATAAAAAAAAAAATTAAGATCAAAGTTAAAAACAAGCAAAATTGCTGCTAGTTGTTAAGTTTTACTAAATTAAGATAAATTAGTCAACAGTGATGGCACTACACAGCCTTTCAGGTTTGCAGAGCATTAAAGCCTTTTCTCTGACATTCAGCTAGTTCAGGATTTGGAATAAGTAACACAGATATGATCACCAGAAAGTCTGACACAGCCCTTAGTGGTTAGTCTAGCAGGAAGTGACAGAGCATGCTTTTGTCACAATTTTTCAACAGTATTATATGTGTTACCATTATATTAATGGTCAAGTAAAACACAGTTACCAATATGGGGTGCCAATGAATGATTTCCTTTTGGCAATTGTAGCTGTTATCTGTGCAGATACTCCAAAATCAGCTATTAAAAAAAAGGCAAAAACAAAATGACAGTTAACAAGTGATTTGATGTCATTAATTGTTAATGAACACAAGTTTGGTTTCCCCACTGTTAAGAGGTTCTTAAATATACTGGAAATGTTTAACAAAAAATAAATAACAAAAGTAAATAATAGAAACTTGGTGTGTCTCAGATACCATTGGTCAGCTCCCCTCAGTCACTTGCCAAACATGCACACAAATGTCCCTCATCCACACAAGGAAGAGAAGGCTGGCACAGAAGACCTAACAGGTACATGCAGTATTTTAATATGATAAAACACCTCATTTTGTGTTACCAAAGAGATTCTTTCAGATAAGCTTTCAAGGCACATTTCACATTTAAGGACTCTGGATGGTAGATTTTATTAAAAATTTATAAAACCCTGTGATTGGACTTTTACTTTTCCCTTACAATATCAGGTCTTTTACCTCACTGTTCCAAAATTACTCCAACTCATCCTCAGATACTAATTGGATGGTTTAGTTAGACACTACCAGCAAGATAAAAAGAATTCTGGTATTCACTAATTCCTTACATGAACCATCACCTCATTAAACAAAACAGAACATGCTGCTTCTTAGAGCACGTAAAAATGTTAATTTTTAAGCACTACGATGTATTAACTCACCTAATTTTACGTGTCCATTATCCGTTAAAAGAATGTTTGCTCCCTTTAAAAAAGAAAAGTTTACTTGAATTAAAACATGCCAATTCCTCCAACACCACATTAAAAAAAGAACTATGTGAGATCTCACAGCAAATTAGGGGCCAAAGACAAAGCAAGGACTGTGTTCAATAAACCAGCAGCCTTATCAAGGAAATGTCTGTGAAATTAGCAAGCTGCCATTCTGTTATTAAAAAAACTCCTTGGATATAGAGTGTTTTTCATTAGTTTTTAGTTTAGCCTATGGTACTATAGAGTTTGCATTGCACACAAAACCTCTCAATAAACCGTATTTGCCTGTGCTGATTAATTCTTGCTTTTTTCTATTTACAATGACTCAAAGGAAACAGGAACTCAAAAGGTCAAAGTGGAAACAATTTCATTTTCTTTTCATAAGTAGGAGCTCATTTTGTCTTGTTTGAGAGCCATGCTTATAATTATAGCCTTAAGGACCTACCTCAATAATCAAGCATTGAGCAAAGCTACTTCCGTCCTTATGCAACAGAGATTCTGCTGGTGCTGAATTTGGAGAGGTCATTTTTGTGTGGCTGTGAGTACTCCTCACTTCAGCTCAATAATCAAAATTAACCCAATGCAGAGGTTTGTATTACAAAATTACAAGATAAAAGGACTGAGAACAAACCCGATTTGAAGACCGAAACCAGGTACAGGTTGAGCTAAGCAAAGGGTAGAGCTGGCTAAACACAGCTCCAAACGTCAGCACTGCACTGCCCATCAGGTAGATGGAAAGGCAGCAGAGATGAACCTCCAGAAACATGTGTTTTTACAGATTATGGCTTTTCCCAGAGCAGGAAAAGTCAGGCCTGCAATAAAACACAGCTAACTTGGCCCACGTTGCACAAGTACAGTTAATGAGCTTGGCAAACAGTGTAACAGCCCCGCTTACATGCTCTTGACCTTGTTCACCTTTCAAGCTAACAGGACAGGTAATCTAAACATGGAACTTAGCTACTCAGGGAAGCAAACACAATTCAGCAGTCAGGCAATCTGCAGATGAAGATAGTACTTTTCCATGCTCATGAAAACAGCTTTATTTAAAAAAAAAAATCCTCTCAGTGTAAGCACCATAAGCATTTGCTGTCAGCACAGTTCTGCTTAGAAAAAGTATCTGTGCACTGTATCCTTACAAGCATTCTATAAAGTATAATGGAAAACATTTAATTTTGGTGCCTGAAGTAATCTTTCATTCAGAAACTACTTTTGTGATTGCTCAAAAGCCAAATATTCTTCTGCAGCCAATAAGAACAAGTTGAAATCAGGCTGCATGAAGACAACTACAGTCGGAGCTGCTGGGGAAAAAAGAAACCAAAATCAGCCAAACCAACAGCATGCAACAACACAAAAGAATATGATGATTTACTGTCAGATTTCCAGGAGGAAGCTTTGCCAGGTTTGGAAGGGCTTTGGAAAAACTAGGTAGTAAAACTTCAGGAACAAAAAGTCAACAGGAAGCATCAGAAGGAAATTATAACAGTGTAAGAGTCTGAACAAGCCACTTTTGGTATAGCTTTGCTGGGATGGAGATTTAAGTCAGTCAGTACTAATAGTCTGATTTGCAGCACCCTCTCTGTTTTTAGCATGCGAGGGAGGGGACAGAAGTAGTCTCCAAGAACTGCACAGAACAGCAGCCGCTGCCCTGCAATCTGCTCACCAAGAAGCAAGAAGCCAAAGCAACAGCTCTGCTCACTGGCTGGTTCAAAAAGAAGGATATATTGAGCTCCCTGGAAAAGCTATGGGAAGAGCAAACCTTTCTTTTGCACAGAGCACACACCCTGACAGCCGTCTGAAGACATACTGCTCTGGACACCAGCTGATGGCTAAATTTCACAGCACTGGTCCACATAAACAGTATGTGTGGCTCCAAGGAAAAGAACAAACTATTTCCTTGCATGTATTTTAAAGAAAGACTTTTTTTCCCTTGGGCAGAAACTTTTATTTCATTCTAATAGATTAAAAACCCCTACATATTCAGAAATATACTGAAAATTGATACGTAACAGTAAAGACCACTGGAGGTGATGTAGCCTATTTTAAAAGCACCAAAAACCCCTTCCATTTTTACTTACCTTTATATCTCTGTGCATTTTTCCTTTACTGTGAAGATAATATAGTCCCTGCATAAAATATTTAAAGAGTAATTTAGTCCAACATTTTTCATTTGACATACATTTCTTACTTAATTACCACATATATTTAGGATCCAATTCAATCATCTAAATGACTCACTGACTGAAGAATATTTTTATATTTCAGTGTAACCTGCTGTAAATTTGCAGATTCAATAGATGTAGCAGCAGATCTAATATCTTTATATAAAGATATTTAGATATTTATCTCATATCTAAAACACAGGACAAATGGAAGTAATACCAGTCACCACACCTATTGGAAGAAGAGTATTCCCCAAACCAGTTTTCCTCTGGACATGGTAACTTTTACCTTTTTAGATCAAGCTAATTAGTGTTAAATTGCCTAGGAGTCTTCTACAAAGCAGTCAGATCACTGGACCACTGGTAAAGCTATCTCCTGTGTCATTACATATTTCAATCCATCCTTGAAACATGCAGTGCGCTTTGGGTCTAACACCAGAGTTCAACTTTGTTTCATGGATTTCTGCAAAAGCATTCAGCCTTCTGGGTCTCAATGACAGTACCAAAACATTTTAAGACTCAACACAGGTTAGAAACTAAATTCTGGAAGAATTCTATAGAACCAAATTCCTGCATGACAGATCAGAGATCATGGCACTCTGGACACTCCAGCTCATCTCTAAATTTCTCTTCCAGGGTAAAATGACACACAAACATCTTCCTTGCTCTGTGACCATGAAGCTCCACAAGGCTCTATGTTCATGGGAAACATGCATGTCAAGACTGATATTTTTTTGCCAGCTCATGCAAGACATCACGGAGTTGACTGCAAAATTTAAAGTGTAATTAATCAAAGCATCTACCAGACCACTGCAACAACTGGCATTAGTCAGAAGAGTCCCATGTACACTCCTTAAATCTCTGGATGCTACTGGCACACAAAGTCCATTAATTCACACACTTTTACCACTGCCCCGGAAGAATCTGAAGTCACTATTTCCAAAACTGAATGCCTGGAAATAGGTACTTCAAAGGCCTTTCAAAATCAAATCTCACTGATTTCAGCAAAATGAATAGCAAGTATTTTTTGAAAATGGAGGATTCAACGGGCTTCTAAACACGGAGATTGAATGTTAACTTCAGCATCCAAGTGAGACTCCAGATTCATGGACACTGGTGGCCAAATTAATGCTGGACAAATTACTTCCATGGATGGAAAACAGCCTATATTCTCAGACTTCTTACTTGGGAAAATGGTGTTGCATTATCAGCTGCAACAATCTGAAACTACATGCATTGTATTTGGCCAGAGTATTATAAACATGTATTTACAGACAATTTACAAAAAGAAAAATGGATCCATTAAGAACATTTAGAAAATACATACAAAATAGCACGTTTTTTTCTCACATACAATTTATACATATTAACCAGGATATCTTCCCACACAAATAAATGGTTTCATAAATTCCATTCTAGACTACTCACTCCTCCCTATCTGAGAAGATTATGGATTTGATTGATGGACTATCTGGTGGATAAGGAATTGCCTCAATGACTGTATCCCGAAAGCAGTGGTAAACAAGCTCAATGTCCAGAGTGACAAGTATCCCTGAGGGTTCCACACTAGCCTGTTTAATATCTCCATCAATTATACAGACAATGGGATCAAGAGCATCCTCAGCAAATGTGGAGAGGTCTCATAAGAAAGATGGGGACAAACTTTTTAGCAAGGTGTGTGGTGACAGGACAAGGTGTAATGGTTTTCAAGTAGAGGAGGGAAGATTCAGATTAGATGTAAGGAAGAATCCTTTCATCATTATTCCTTTATCTTATGAGGATAGTGAACCACTGGAACAGGCTGCAGAGAGAGGTGGTGGATGCCCCATCCCTGGAAACATTCAAGGTCAGGTTGGACAGGGCTCTGAGCAACCTCATCTAGTTGAAGATGTCCCTGCTCATTGCAGGGGGGTCTTTAAAGGCCTCTTCTAACCCAAACCATCCTACAGCTCTCTAAGAACAAAAGGGTTTAAAGACTCAAACCCCTTAACGCTCCCAGAGGTCACATAAGCCTGATCTGTAAGTAAAAAAAAGCCATGTCCTGTAAGTCAGAAGGCAGCAGTCTCTGGCACAGCACAGGGAGATGTAAGGGGCAACCAAGGGAGATGGCTTAGAACAGAGCTATCTTGAAAGAGTGCTGAGAGAGAGGCAGCAGGTCTCAACTGATGGCATCCAACAGGTTTGCGTTCACTACAAGTCAAGAACTGCTCTCTCACATAGAAGCAAGACATCCATGAAAAAAGCAGTTTCTGATTAAGTTTTACTGGTGTACTGAACCTGTAATTTAGGAAAGAAAAATGAAAGCTAGCTTACCCACAAGGACAGGCTAATGACCTTACCTTCAACATCTCAAGCACATAGGCAATTCTTTTCTTATGGGCACGGATCAATTATTAGATATGCAAAACTGAGTGTTTAGATTTTCCTTCAAATGTGCAGTAACTAATTTACACTGTAAATTAGTATGGATTAAGAAAACGTGCTGTTTCCCCCCTTTTAAAAACAAATATAAACAGCAGAAAGATGACAAGAGCTTTCTTCAAATGATCCAGGGTAATTTGAGGTTATGCAATTATACAAATTTCTACACTGTAACACGGGACCTCCTCAAAAGTCTGAGAAAAATGCTGTCACACAATTACCACACTTCCGTGGCATCACATGTTATTTGTAGCTTTTATTTTTAGCTTTTAATACTTTTACATTAAAAGACAACCACAAGAACCGGAGTACACACTACCTGTAGTGTTTCTCTGCTAACATAGGCAATCTGCTGCTCTGATAGTGGTCCAGTCACTGAAATGGAAAGGAAAAAGAAAAAAAAAATCTCAAAAGCAGGTAAGATAATGCCCATTCCAAATTCACACCTCTATTATTTCCATTCACACTGACAGGACCTTACACTATGAGTCTCTAAGTAAATGTGCTTAGTCTTTACCCCAGACTGAGCATCCCAAAGACCATCAAACATTTATTAAAGTCAAAAATGTCCAGTCCCATTGGAATGGAAACTACTAGTTCTTCTACATTTAAATCTCACAGTAATTAAGAGGAAAAAGAAGCACAAGTAATGATTTAAGCCTGACTCTTTCCCCTGAACAAACCCATTCTGTTCCTCTCTAGAGGGCTGGACTTTCAACTCAGTGACTCAGAGCTGCAGCCAACTCTGTTCAGTCCCCTTTGAGCCCTGGGCAGTTCTTTGTACCATTTGCGACCTGCTCTCTCCTTCCATCCTTCCCACTGCCAGAGAAGCTGCTCCCGCCAGCTTCTCAGCCTTTCTCTGAAATCAGCACTGCTGCTCCTGGGCCTGCCACACCAAGCACCTTCTCAAATTCTCCCCATAAGCAGATTAAGCAGTTTCCCAAGGGAAGGAGTCTTTCTCTCCCTCGAGGGTCCAACTTCGCTCAAGTCTCTTAGAGGAAAACAATTAAATTCTGAACAAATACACAAACCAAACAGTGAGCAGCAAGCAAGGAATTGTCTGTGACTTGTCCCAGTCACCGGACTTTGATCCTGAACTTAAAGGGGTTTAAGACCAGGAAATGCAGTCCTGACTGTAAGCTTTTCAGGTTTTGCACAGAAAACAAAGAGAAGTTGAATGGAGTTTCTCAAAGGACACTGAAGGAGTAGGGAGTTAAAAATGAATCTAGATTAAAGAATCTAACTGCTTAGCCTCAACAATATTAGTATCATGCAACATATGTATCTTCAAAGTAAGTCTACATGCAACTTCTCTTTTCTGAAAGAAAAGCTCCAAACCCACATAAAACTATATATATTGGCACCCAGAGTAGGCGTATCTAGGCATCTATTCTTGTTTTGAGAAATTTAATTCTGATTAACTTAAATGACTCAAGATTACAGAGGCCTATAGTTCAACTGGAATAAGACTCTTTAGAACATAATAAAGACCAGAAAAGAACCTTCCATTCTAACTACCACCAGAGATGCCAAAAATCAGCTGCAACGGGAAACCACTCCTGTAGACATCTGCGCAGGCATTTATGTGGCATGAGCTCATTTCCTCCTCCACAGGTGTTCCACAAAACAAAGTCTATTAAACACGATGCTTTTCTCAAAATTAGCAAAGAGGTAAAGGATCACCAAGGCCACGCTCGAATGACTATGCCAGAAACATGGTGTGAACTTGTGAATTGGTGCTTCTTTTAATTGCACCCAAGGCAAACGTAAAAAGCTGCTTACGCACAGGAGACCCTCACACAAAGTCTTCACAATTTTGAATATAGATGGATTTCCTCAATGAAAAACATCACCTGAGAACCACAAAGCCATTACTCACTTAGAGCATACTCCTTTCCTAAACAAGTCTTAATTCCAGGGTAATAAAGTCCTTCAAAACTGATTTTGTCTCTTGAAAAATAGCAAGCAGTTGACTGATCCTGTCTTTATCCAACAGATTCACGGATGGCCCTTGTTTCTTTGACTGCTCACTGCAGCCAAGCCTAAAGTAAATATAGAGACCACCTTTGCTTTTCACATGTCACACATCCAGCTTAAAAAAAACCTAAAAAATTTTAAAAAGACCCTCATGGAACTACTGGTACACAAACATTCAAACAATTTACAAAGGACAAGAGCATCCATGCTAATCAACCCACATACCTAGGTTTCTGTAGGAAGTGGTATAGATTATACTAAAACAAAGTTCAAAAGCTCAGAAACAAAATAGCTATGAAGCAAGACAGCACATCAAGACATCAATTTTTTCTTTTTACAACGTAATACTGTCTAATTTTACAGCCTTTGAAAAGCAGTGATGAGAATATGAGCCCCTGAAGGATGGAAATAACTGCTGCTAAAAAAACCCCCCACTAACTTTGTTTACAAAACCCAAACCAATTAAGTAAAAACATAAGCTAAAATTGACCTTCAATGAATTATTACGGATACTAAATTTAGGATTCCTCCTCTCTAGTTCCAAAACGCTGCAATCATTTCAATTTTTGAAAATAAGCTGTACTTAGATTTTCAGGAATAAAGTCTTGACGTACCATGATAAATATCCTGTAGAGAGCCACCTCCACAGAACTCCATGCAAATCCATAGCTTGTCTCGTCTAAAGAGTGAACAAAACCATTCATTAGCTGTCAGATTTGCAAAGAGGACTAGTAAAAGATAAGTCAGAAGACTCAAACACTAAAGCACAACACAACATGCTCTGTATTATGAAAAGTACAAGTCAAATAATGAGTATAATTTATGTGACATTTGACTGTCTAAATAATAGTAACTAATGAATAGTCAGAAACATTCTACTTTAATGAAGCAATAAAAACAGTATTAGTGAAACATTCCTACTGATTTTTGTTGAAATACATTTTTCTGAGAGTAGAGACAAAACAGATGTGGGCTCTTCCTCATTTTCACTTCTCCACTTTTTTCAGAGCATAGGAGTTAACACAAACAAGAAACAAGAAACAAACACAAAACAAAAAGCCCCAGGGGTCTCTCAACCAAATTTGTTTCATAGCAAATTAAATGAAACTGTAGCGCTTTAGTCAAAGCCAGGCAGAGCTGAGCCCATACTGTGGGTAAGTGCCTGCTCAGATGAAGTCTTTTCCTTCAAAAACACCTATGGATATTTTTGGTGGCAGGGTCAGAAGGGAAGTTATTTAGTTCTTCTCCCCTTACTAAGGGAATCAATTCAGTTTGATTCACTGTACCTCCACAAAAGGTGCTCTCCAAGAACAGACAATGGGCTGAAGGATTCAAAGGTATCTTCTATTATGGCCATTAATTCTATTTTCACTCAGTAATTTTCATTGGTAAAATGTGTAGCCACAAAAAGGCACTGTGGAGAGCAAAAAATCTGGGACTTGCCTAGTCATTCCTGGCCATCAAAAGACTCAGGGGGGAAAAGAAATCCCATACAACCACCTTAGAGCAGACAGTAACACAGGACAACCAAAGGACACACTGATGGTTGTTTTGCAGCTTCCTGACGACCTGGTCTTGCGTGTCTCGCATTCGTAAGGCTCTGTTAGAACAGCTGAGACACATTTGTGGCAGGGTTTTTGCAAGGCAATGGTGGAAGTGCTGAGCTTGTCTCCTGAGCTGCAAATTGCAAGTGTTCTCACCAGCAGGTGACAGCTACAATAGCTGCTGTTCCAAGGAAGAACTGTCTTTCTTGGATGTCCTCCCCTTTTATGTCCAGAGTCCACATGGCCCTCAAAGCCACATTCCCAGCTGCTTCCTCTAGGGGTGGGAAAGGTATTGTCCATGCATTACAAGAGTTTTAAGCAACAGAATTCCCTGGCTGTTAACTCCACACATTTCAAGGGGTCGATTAAAGCCTTGCTTGAAATAAAATTAAAGCTTTCCACTGAAATAGCTGACCAAAGCCAGACACAGAAGCAGTGTGACAACCTGGGGAAGAAAACCAAGTAAGAAAGAGGCACTGAAGAGACATGTCCAAGTCCCTTCTTTGTTCCCCACAATGACCCAGGACTCAGACACGGACACTTTTGGGGGCAGTGGGCTCATGGGCCCATGTGGCTGCATCCTGCTTGATGCCAAAAGTAGCAGCAGTGTGGAAGTGGGAAGAAGCCAGAACCATCCCAGCAGCCTTGGGACAGCAGCAGAGCACCCACAAACTAAGAGACATGAAACACTTAAGTTTTGTAAATTCTCAGTTTCGCTTACTGGGCATTCACTTCCCAGTGTGCAAAAGCCCTACAGAAAACAAAAAAAAGAAGGTAAGAGGTGACTACATTTCTTATTTTCTATCCAGCCTTTTATCACTCTGCCTAAGCACTTTGAGACAGGTGAAGACCCCTGTAACACCCAACAGGAACAGCGTACACAGTCATCTCTTTCTGCAGAGCAAATGGCCAGAGCAGCAAGCAAAACAGAGACAGGATCAACAGTACCATGCAGTGTCTGCAACTTAACACCCAGGCTAACAGGAAGGCAGAAATGTCACTGTCTGAAAAATCCCTACACAAACAGAAGAAATCCTTGGGGAACAATATGCTGGTGAGTAGCAAGTATAGGACAATGGTATTTTTCTTACTGTTCTTAGCATTGAAATATGCTTGGAAAACAAAAGATCACACAACAAAAGGTCTCAAAGACAGTGACTTGATTGCCCAGACAAAGGAGAAGCACTCTGCCAAAGAAGAGGAGGGAACCAAGTAAGAGTGTAAGAGAGTGACAAAATATACAGTATATTTGCCAAAATTTAATTGTGGGTCTCCAAAGGTATACTTTGACAGTCTGAGACAAGAGGGAAACTTTTTCTTTAAAGAAAAAGCACCTCCAGCCTGAATACAGAAGAAGCAGTGTTTCAATATAAAAATGTTAAAGAAAGTTGAGTGCAGAAATAGTAGTTGTGCACAATCTGTTTTCACATGAAAATTTAAAAAAATCATCAGAAGCAGCTTTTTATTAATTATCCTAAGCAATCTGTTCCCACTATGACTGGTTGAAAGAAGTAGCTGCTAAGACAACTGAATACATTTGTCAATGTTTCTACAATGCAAATAACCTCACCTCCAGAAACAAACACAAAACCTTCACATTCTGGTCAGAAGTTCACATGTTGGAAAAACAGGCACTCTACTGAAACAGATTTAAAAAGATACTATATACACAGACTCTTCATACTTGTCATACTTCTGCTTAATTTTCCACTTATACATTAAATTCAAAGCTTTTAAGCATCAACTCATTTGCAAGAAAACATGACTACGTTGTCATTGAACAATTTTGCTGGAAGAAAGATTATTTAGAGAGACACTGTAGGAAACCGAACAGATTTGAAGGTGAATGAAAAAAATACACAAGTGGATAATACTCGGTAAATTATATTTTGCCTGTGTCACCTTATAGATTTGTCCTTTACATGGGTACAGGGACACATTTTTAAGAGAGCAAAAGAAACAAACCATACCTGAGATAGCTGCCAAAATAAGCAACAATGTTCGGATGTTTACAGTCTTTCATCATAATGATTTCCTGCTGCACAACAGCAAAATCTTCTCCTGAAATGCAGTAGAACGAGTATTTTCATTGGCCTGGGTTATACTCACATCTTAACTTTCAGCACATGTTTATAAAATAAACATTCTTAGTAATTAAGACTAATTATCTGCAAGTTTCACCAACATAAATCAGCTGTAAATCGGTACTTATTAGAAAGGGCTCAGGAATAACTAACTACATTTTTCAGTTTCATTCTGGGACAGATGGACCTCACATCTGCTGATAGCTCTTACAATACTGGCCATGGCTCTTTCTAAAGTCCTTATTTTCCCTAAGACCCTACTGTGTCCATCTGCATAAGCCCTGCCAATAGCCTGGGTTCTTAAAAACACAACAAAACTTTGCTATTTCTGGCCACATGCCCATACTTGTTAGCTCATCTTCCCAAGCAAAAAAAAAACCAACCCAAAACCAGTCACTAGTAGGCTGCTGCTGCAACATTTCAGCAGACTCCACAAGAATGTAAATTTATGGACTGTGAGTAATTCACATCCAGAAAACACTGACACAGGGGTGGCATTTACCTGAATCTCACCATTTGGTACCATGGTTGTCCCAGTCTTTCTATAAAAGGTTCTTACCAGATGTGTACACTGAGAAAATAATGTGTGAAACTGAAAACACAACTGAGATGTTTTTCTTTTGGGAACGTTTTAAGTTTCTCCCAGTACATTAACATACTGATGACCTATCCATTCAGTTATTTATAACCAGAAATATGATATTCCCATGTATTTTATTTAACTGACAGCAAATTTCAAATCATAAGCTGCAAGTTAACATCTATCCGTAGTGTGTTGCTGATGGCTTCCTGTCTCCTGACTAGACTTTTAAACACGCAGACATTAAAGGACAGAGAAATTGGTTTCACATATGGACCTCCATGAAAGGACACAATTCCTCCAGTATGTGACCAGCATTTGCACTGCATTCAAAATAAAAGTAGTGTAAAGCCTTAAAGCAAGTCCCTAAACATTACTAACCCTGAGTCTGCACGTTCTACCCCAATCTGCAAAACTTTCAGAACAGGGCAGCTGAAGCCTATTCTCTGAGCACCGCTCAGGTGTCCAAACGCTGCCAAAAATATTTAAGTGCAAGATGCCAATCATTCACCCATCACCACAGCATGGGGGCAAGTTACCCGAGCTGCAGGGCATCCCCAGGCTCTGCCCACAGCACAGTTCTCATGCTCAGCTTAGCTGGACTGATAACCCACGTCATGCATGGCCAAGGACTCCAGCAATGGGAACTGACATAAAAAAACAAAGAAGCAGAACTAGACAGGAGCATCTGAGATCACACTTTCAGTGTGAGGAGAAGTGTGATGAACACACACTTTTTGAACCACCTAGTAACATACTGTCCCGTCTTGAACTTCTAAATGTGTGTGCACTGTGAAAACATAACATTTCTAACCACTTCCAGAATTGTAAGGGGGGGAAAAAAAAAAAAGAGCTAATACCTTCTTTCCCACATAGACCTTAAGGATCAAACCAGGTAGTTAAAATATTACACACACGCACCCCAACATTAAATCTGGAAACGGAACACCAACAGTTAGAAGTTAAACAAAAAGTCTGGATGTTTTACTTCCCAGATTAGTCCCATTCAACAGGCCTACTCTTGTTAATACAACAGACTTTGCTGGCTGAGAACTGATCCGTAGGGCACATGTGCTTTGTGAAATCACCACAGAAGCACAGCTCAAGCATAAATCTAGCAGACAGTGAAATCCTAATCCGAGCTTCCAAAAGATTTTCAGGAAATGTACTCAACCCTGGATACTAATGCTCAGCTATTATTTCACTCTTCTTTTTATTTCTTCTTCTACCCTTTTACCAGGTTGAGTTCTTTTCTGCCTTACTGTCTCCCTAATTTTTTTTCTTCTGGAGGTTTTTATGTCATGTGGGTTGAACACAGTATTTTAAGACAAAAAAACCCACAACTCTCACTGGCATTTTAATCAGCTTCCACTTAACTGTTCTCCAATTACATTTTTCCTCTTACATCTTGCTTGTCATTATTTTTTTTTTAGAACGGTGTACTTTTTGCCACACTAGAAGTCAAGAATTATTCCTTCTTTCAGTAAGTGGACTTGATTGATTTTGTACAATTGTTATCTTAAGCACAATAATATTTAGTTTCTGTGGCCTACTTCAGTTAAGAAACCACTTACCTGGTTCTAGTTTTATTACTTTAATTGCTGCAAGCTCACCCGTGTTGACATTTCGAGCCTATAAAAAGAAAAAAAGAGTATTTAGAGAGCAGAACGAAGCACCCACCTCTGCATTCTTGACTTGATGCTCTCTGACAGCAAGTAGTCAAAGAGCAGCTGAGGTACACAAAGGTTTAACACAGTGAAACCACTTGCTGGGGAACACTGAACAGCTGATTTGTACTGAGAGCTGAAGCTTTAAGTCTGCTCAGGAAACTACAATGCCACACCACACTTTAATTATGCAAGTCCTCGACCATGCTGAGCTTCCCTATTAAAATCAGTAAATAAACCAAGCACTGAGAGATTGAAAAGCAGGTGTAACACAAATGGGTCTCTCAGCAGACAAGGGACCCAGGGGACACCAAGGGCTGTGCTCTGCAGGGTGTGGGACCACTTGCAAGATTCCCATAAGAGTAATGCAATGCTTCTTCCTCATTTCACAACATGCCAGGCCCCTTGAACCTTATTCTCCAACAACAACAGCATCCTCCCCTTGCTGCAAAGGGTTCAAAAAAGCAAGCCAGCAGCAAAGGACGTAGGGAGCATTCCCCTGAAAACATTCCCTTCAGACACACAGCAGCCAACTGCAGCAGCAATGACTCAGGAGCTTCACTGCATTTTCACACACGGAATATTCTGAATTGGAAGGGATCCACAAGGATCATCAAGTCCAGCTCCTAAGTGAATGGCCCCTAGAGGGATCAAAGCCACAACCTTGATGCCATTAGCACCATGCTCTGACCAACAGGGCTCTGTCCTGCTAAGACCTTGGTTCTACTGAGCACCCAAGGAAGCGGCATTTTTTAAAAGCCATTAAGAAGCAACATAAATTACTATAAAAATTATTTCTCTTCTACAACTGCATCATTTGACTTCTGTTTGAAAACCAAGAAGCCATTTGCCCAGGGCTTTCAGAGCATTTCTATGCCCCTGCACCCAACCACGGGGAGAAGGCAGCAAAGCTGCTTCCCAGCACTCAAGCAGCAGCAGCAGCACTCAAAGGATGCCCAGCCACAACCTCCTCTCTCCCCAAGGGAGGCTGGGTACCTGTAGGAGCACAGAATGCAGTGCCCACACCACCCCCTACAAAGGGCTCAGAGCCTGCTTTTGCAAAGGCCAGAATTACAGAACTCGCAGATGTAGCCAGGGACCCACCTTGTAAGCTGCTAATAATCTCATTTAAGTCACTTTAGGAAGTCAGGAACTCATATCTTTTATGGACTTACCAAATATGTGTAAGGTTTGTTACACGGCAGCTTGGGACCTTGTTGTGGAACCAAAAGTGGAGGGGAAAATACCCTTAAGACTATAAAAAAAATAACCAGCAATAAAGTCTGGAAATAAATGCAGAGGGTATTCCTGTGTTCAGATATCTACCCAGCTCACTCCTTGAATAGCTGATCCCAAACCTCTCACTATCCTTTGGTGTGGCAACACTGCTGCAATGCTGGGAGTACTGGCATTTGCAAATAATTTGCAGGCAGAGCATTAGGGATAGATTCCAAGACCAGTGGGAATCCTATAAAAGTCAAGGAGTAGTCCAAACCTTACTGACTATGGAATAAACAGTTAACAAATAAATTTTCTCTGGCAGCCTTCCCTCTAAGTCATTATTTATCCACCCCACCGATGGCAGCAATGTCTCCATCCATCACTGGTGGAAAAAAGACACACAGACATTAAGAGCAAAAACATGAGTTCCTTTTATCTGTACCAGAGAATAAAGACAATACACGAGAAAAGTGCCACCACTGAAGCATGAACTAGGATTTTTACTCCTTATTTATTTTCCTAACATATTCTCTTCACAGCAAGAAACAAAGAGAAGCAAAACGTTCAAGAATGTTCAAACATTAGCATTTTTTAACCTCCAAGATAAACAAGAAAAATTAGTGAAGCTTTAACAAAGACCTGTGATCATCAGGGAGTCTTGTTAACACTTAGAGATCTGTTTTAGGGCAACTTGTACTAATAAGAAAATCAGTAAGATACAACTGTAGTGGTTTTAAGTGAGAAGATCCTGAAGTTACACATCTGGCACAAGCCAGGATGGAAACATTTCACAGGCCTCAGAAACACTGCTCATAATTTTTTTGTTTTATTTATTTTCAACAATACTTTGTCCAGCTGTCAGGAGTTTGTGTCACTGACTATGGCTCCATAGGTCACTACGCTCTGCAGAGTGCTGTGGCAATGAAAGAAAGTAGGTGGGTATGAACTAGTGACAATTTCAAAACAAATTTGGTTAGAACATTTGAGGATACTCATCACAAAGTCTCACATGGTGGTGTTGTCAAAAAAAATCCCCTCATCACTAGTAGAGAGACAAATGAATAGCTACATCAGAAGAAGAACATGTTAAGATGCCAACCAAAGAAACTGAGTCAGAGCAGCCAGCAGCCTTCCCAAATCTGCCCTCGTAACGCCTTGAGGCTGATTCAGCCCCCTCCCATTGCCAAGGGATTTCACCTTCAATGTCATGTTTTCAAAAGAACTGTTTGAGTTGTGGGCAGCCCAAACCTTGTGTATTTTCACCCTCAGCTGAGGCATTTCCTCCTTTCTTCAGCACCAGCAGCTGGGGGACTCTTTGGTCAGTGGGTCATTCTCTGGACCAGTATCTTCCTGGGTTTATGAAAGCCAGAAAGGAGGAAAAAAATCTGATTTAATGCAGGGCACCAACATCTTCAGCAACAGCAGGCCACCTGTGCTTAAGGCCATAGATTAAAAAAACATGATCCCAAGTTGAGAATCTGAATAAGTTATAACTTTGCATCTTGTTCTGTTTGGGTTATCAGCATTGAAGGCGTTATCAACAGTAGGAATATGAATTGTCTTTGTTAATCTGAGTATATAAAAAGATTATTCTGATTGTAATGACACAAGGGTTCCTTGTAAAGGCTAGGGATGAGAACGAGGTACCCCTGACAGGTTTTACTAGATCTCAAAGCCCTTTCAAATCATCAGCTGTGAAGCAATTCCTCCTCTAAGCTCACTCAAATGAGAGACTGAGAATGACTGAAGCATCATATTTTCAACACCTGCTGGAGCTGGCTCTGACCCTGAATTTGGGGGTGCTTGCATATGTCCCACACAACACCTCAGAATGTGGAAGACACTGTCTTAGACTTTTATTTAGGAAAATCCCACTGAAATTGGCAGTTGCTTATGGGTTTTGAGACTGGAAAAATCAATAAGCAGTAGGTGAGTGAAGAACAATCTCAAAAGAGTACTTTTGAGCTGATAAAACACAATTGAAATTTTGAAGAGGCTCACATAAGAAAACCTAGGCTCATTTTTTGTTACCACTTATACTCATGGGTGCTCTAACTCCCAGCCTTTGTGATGCTGAGGTTTACAGCATCCACCCCTGTTTCCATGAGCAGGATCCTTCAAATGCAGATTTCACTATGTCCATGGAAATGCATTATATATAGGTTTTCCAGAGGCAAATATTAGCCTACAATGCTTGCATGTGCCTGCAGACGCTTTACCAAATGTACACAGCATTTATACAATGTCTGCTCTTGAAAAACTATAGAAAGATGTTAATTCTATCAGCAGCTGAAAGAATGATACTCTTCCAGAGATCTAGACTGCCATCTGAGGAGGAGTTTCAAAAATTCCACCAACTGCTAGTGCAAGCTGAAGAAGCACTACCTAATTAAACAGGAAATAATTACTAGTGTACTCTGTAACAACAGCAGGATATCAAATAAAAATTTTATATAACAAACTGCCACCACCTATAAATAAAAGCTAAAAACTGTCAGGCTTTGTCCATCCTTCAAATGGAAATTGATAATATAAAGCGTATAATGCTGCAACAAAGCCAAAAAAGCAAAAGTCTAAGACAGGGGCTTCTGGGTTTGACCACTTCCTGTGCGAATTACTGAACAAAATTATTTCTAAACAGGTTACTGCTCCATGGGAAAACTGGTCCCAGTGTACAAAGAGGTTTCCTGAGCCTGATTAGCTCCACTCTTCAGGAAGATGCACCCAAGCGACTCCCCAGCCCTCTGCTCCCAGCCCTTAGAGCCTGTCTCTTCAGCCTCTCTCAAACCTTCACGAGTCCCCCAGCTAAAAATAATTGTCTTCCACATTCTGGTAGAAAGTGTGATACCAAAAGCCGACAGAGTGACAATTTTAGAAAGCAATGCTTTGATAAAGTTGATGTTAAACAAAAACCTCTGTGCAAGGCACAGATTACTGGTTAAGGAAACCACAGTCCCAGAAACTAAGCCCTATAGCACTTATTCAGTGCAGTAAAAACAGGATGGTAAAACATCCACCCCCCTCTCTGCCTTCCTGACAAGCTTCAAAAACCAATTAAAGCTGAATAGAGAGACGTCAAAACATAGACATTTATTCCTAACAAAGTCAAGAAGCTTCAAAAGCTGTAACGTCAATCAGGAAGAAAGGAAGACTAAAATGCCTATTAAAAAGCACACAACTAAAAGTTTCAACATTTCAGAAGCAGCAAACTGAAGAAGAATTGATGCCCTATTGGAGCACCCCAGGAAAGAGGAGCAAGGGCACACACATATAGAGAAGAGGACACTGCAAAATGGAAGTTCATCAAAATTCAAGTTCATCTGACCTGGACATGTTCTCTTCCAGCAACACAGAACCTCTATCAGCAACCAGGCAACCCAAAATACGGATGGCAGCAGAAAGCAGTAACAGTCACCAGGTGTTGTCCAGAGATACCCAGAGAACCTTAAGTTTTCAGCATGAGGCAGTTCAGCTGGTGGATACATGACTTCCCCCACCAAAACCAACCTCGCTGCCGAAGGGCTGGTGAACAAAAACCAGGCTTTCCTTTTTGAAAAATGAGACCTCGAGCAAAGCACACCCCACCGAGTTGTGTGTCTTCATTTGTTATCTGGCTGAAGCCATAAATGCCACAAAGAACTGAAATAAGGCAAACACAGTATAATAGATAACCTCTGCAGGAACAATAATCTCACTAATTATCACAACTGTATGAATTTCAGTAAAGGGGAAAGTAACAGAAGGGCCTTCCTTGTAGTAAGGTGATGAAAATCTTTGGAAGGATTCACCCACACTAGACAAACGACCTGTGAGATGGCAAATGAAATTCAACCTTTATTAAACCAAAGCAATTATTCTTTTTTAAAAAGATATGCTGTGATATAAATTAATCATATGAACAAAAGTAATGGACCTACAGTCACCTCAGAAAATACTTCCAAATTCTGTGCAGTTACTACCAAAACCAAAGGTACAAGGATGGGGACAAACAGGAAACCTAAAAATACAGTCTCTGTCAGAAAACCCTGTGAAAGCATTTGTGACCCTTCAAACCTTAAGAGAATGGCACAACTTACAGAGTATCTGGGACTAGGGATTGTTAGAACGGCAATTTCACACCAAGAGACAGAAAAGTCTTCCTAAATGTGAGAAGGATAAATGCAGAGCGAACAAAATTAAGCAACTACCTCATCTAACTTAAGGAATATTTCCTGAAACTGAGCAGGACAGGACATTCTCTCTGTTTCACAACCAATAAACCTTAATTCTTCTTTTACACTTTGCTGACCACCCTATACAATTAAATTCTTTGCAACATAGAAACACAAAAGACAAGAATGACCCACACGAGGAATAAACGAAGAACTAAGCAATTCAGGTAACACTTCATCTCTTACAACAAATCTGCACTGGTGCTAGTTAGAATATGCACATTACTGTTGACTGAATATTTGATAGAGAGCTGATGGCATAAACAAGTTACCCATTACCTTTCTTGTGATGAATCCATTATGATTTGCTCCAAGGCCTCTTTCAAAGCTGAACTTTAGGGGGAGTGCAGACAATTGTAAAATACTGGCTTGAGCCAAAAATCCGTACTGGCAGTGCACTGACAGGTCCCCTTCCAGATACCAGCCTAGAGAGCAGGTCTCATAGCAGCAAGATTGTATCCATCTGACCCACATCCTCCTTCCCTTCCAACCTCCCTAGTTCAGTCCACACCACCAGCTCTTATGTCAAATTCAATAAACTCCAGAACAGAGACTCTGCCTCTCTTTTCTTTAATATATATCATTTATTTTTTTAAAACAAAACAAACATTTAAACCATGCCCTGTTCTAGCCCAGTTCAACTACAACGGAGTAAGGGAAGTAGATGTCACTCTGCTCTGCCTTCAGCTCCTCAATGCTTTGCCAGGAAAGCAGGTTACAGAAAGTCAGCATTTAGCAAGACTCAACATAACAAGACTGTCAGCTTATTAAGGCAATAATCCCTGCTTGCTAACAGCAGAAACACTTTCCTACGTGGCTCTCTCTGCTAAGGGGGCAAAACCACAAATTACAGCTTGAAGCTGCCCAAGTATGTGCAGTGCTTGGAACCACTCTGCTGAAATCCCACCACTGATGAGCACCATTGTCACATGGCTGATTTCAACTCCACACAACTATTTCATCATCCTCAAAGTTCACCTACAGGTGACAGGTGAAGGCAAAAGAAAGGCATTTTATGAAACCACTCACAAACATAAGATAAGGCATTAGTAAGCTCACGTGTGGATGACACTTCAGATGATATTGCTACTTCTTTGTCACATTAAAAGTAACTGGCTTTCATTGGTGTTTTTGGGGTACTTCTGTGCTCCACTTTGAAGACACCTTGGGCTAGACCTTGCCTCGGAATGACACAGGCAACAACCCACACAGGAGAAAAGCACCTCTCATTTTCCCTACAGGGTCCACAATCTAATCAGAAAACACTTACCTCTCATCTAGAATAAATAATTATAATACCAGCCTAGTGTATCCTGGTCCTGCTATATCACCTTCTATCTCAGCTGGTACAGGCACAGTGTAAGCATCAACGAATCCCCTCTGTGCCTCAGACAAGAAAAAGTCACAAGCAGTGCCAAACACTGGCCACTCACAGAGCACCAACCTGAAGGTTACTGCAATTTAAGTACGATAAACATCAAGGAAACCTTCACAAATCCAATTAAATTTAACAGGTTTCACATGTACAGTGGTATTGCATACGTAAATATTCCGAACTCTGTGGTTGGAGGTAACGTCCTTAAAATGAAACCATAAAGACAGGTGACTTGGTTAATTCACATCCATCAAAGTCACATACAGAACACTGAAAAAAATGCAATTGATAAGGTATCAGAGTCAACAGACCAGATAAAAACTGCAGCAGGAAGAGACACACACAACATAAAACAAGTTGCAGAAAAACAAAAACCCAGAGCACAAAGCAAGTAGACTCGGACAAGGAAAACATCAGTATAGTACACAAATACTCAAAGAAAGCTGGCAAGGTGGGGCAAACAACACCAAACTCCCATTTCAATTTAACAATTAATAAAGCAGGGAGTTAACACACCAAGAGTGCAGCAACGAGAGGATTTAGGTCTTGAAACTTCCATGACATTTAAGCGAGATGAGATTAAACCAAAATCGGCCCAACCCAAACAATACTTCATTCTAGGCATATTGACTTAAAGTGAAAGGCAGCATTGGCACCAGTCCTGTGCACCTCAAACTGTGAAATGGCTCTGCACGTTTCCCTACAGTCCTGCCTACCAACACTGGTGTCCTTAAACACACACACACCCCCCCTGTGATGACAAAACCAGGCCAGAAGATGCTTGGAAAGTGCACGGTTCAAATAATGCTTCCACCAGGCTGCACACGACAAACTTCAGCTCTCCCCTCCGCTCCAAGGCCAAACAAGAGCAGGTAACAACCACTGTCATCCTGCCCCAGGGAGAGGCTGCCACATCCCACCAGGCAAAGGTTCAACTGGGTACACAAGTAACATACACTGGCAGAGCAGAGAAAAATGACAAAGTGCATTATAAAGCCCCTCCAAAAAAAAAAAAAAAAAACCCAAACAAACCCAAATTATGTTTAGCTGCTTTTGCTTTAGCTTTGATTCTCCTACGTTTGCTGAAGTTAGGTCGGAATCCTGACAGACTCTCATCCGAACGACACCAGTTTACCCTCCACAGGGTCAGACTCACGCTTCACACCGACACAAACACAACACACCGGCACTGCCACACAAGACGGCGACGGGAGCAGGAACCGGGACTAATACGATGACATTTGGGCTGGAACCGAGTGAGCAAGCTCCCCACACCGCTACAGCTCCCGGCTCGCTCTGGAAGACACCCGACCCCCAAGCTCCGCCCGTGACACAGCCGCCC
>VWZW01006574.1:618359-632585 GCA_013397115.1 Edolisoma coerulescens
CCGCCACCGCGCAGCCCGCCCCGCCAACATGGCGCCCGCCGCCGCACCGCGCAGGCGCGGGACAGCGCCCTCCCCCCGGCCCGGTGCGCGCGTGCGCGGGGCCGGCCCGGGCTATGGCGGAGCCGGTTCCCTCACGGCTCGGCCGCCCCGCCCGCGGCGCGGCGCGGCAGCAGCCCCGATAACCCAGCGCGTCCTCCCGCTAAGGCAGCGTCGGAGCGTGCAGTCGGTCCACTCCGCAGCCGAGCTCATGGCGCGGGAGCCCGCGGGTGCAGCTGAGGACTCGCAAATTCACCAGCCCCCGTGCCCGGGGCACTGCAGCACCGGAGCCCGAGGACACCGCGGTGCTGTCCTCGTGCACCAGGGACCGCCTTCCGTGTTCCTTGGTATCCATCCCTGGCTCTCCAGCTTGGGACAGGGCGTTTGCGCGCAGCTGGGTATGGGGGAACTCACCGTTCCTTGTCCCAGCGCACACAACTGGGAAACCACTGTAATCCCAGCATTGTCCAGTTGCCCACATCCCCCAGTGCTGGATCCTGCGGGAGATCCTGAGGCCCTTGCTGGCTTTTGGGAGGTATCCGCCTTTCCCCAGCGGGACACGGGAGCCACACCTTACTGATATCTCCACATCTGCGTATATGCCAGTCCCCTGCACCGCTGGCACAGCCTCTTCACACACCCATCCCATGGACTCTGGCTGGGCAACATCTTCCTCTCATCCATGGGACGGCTTCCCCTTATTTTGTGACTTTTTGGAGCATTGTGCATGCCCCCATGGGGTAAAAGCGTGGGCCTCCTCTCACTCTAATGCTGCCGCTGTAAGATTTTCACTCTTACACACAGGTTTTCAGCACGAAGCATGTGGGATGCTTGCCTCCATCCCTGTTTGTGCTCCCGACCCTCTCTGGGGATCAAGCACCAGAGAGCTGTGGGAACTCTTCTCCCCAGATGTGCAGCCCCTGAAGTTGTGCGGTGAGTGGGTGCTAGGGCACTTCTTGGGCTCTGTGCCAGTGAACCAGGCACAGCTTTTCCCACCCTGCTTCTGCTGCCAGTGACTGATGGGTGAAGTAAACAGGGTGGGATGAGGGGGAACATTGGACACAGGGATAAACCATCTGCCTCTGCCCCTGCCTGCCTTGCCAAAGACATTGGTGTGGGGTCTTCCCTCTCTGCTGAGAAGGTGCGTTGGGACAGGGGGCTGGGATTGCCCTCATTTCCATGTGTGATTATCAGAGCAGAAACAAAGCTCTGAGCAGCTCGAGAGGAGCTTGAGCTCTGGCAGGTGTTGCCTGTGAAATTGCATGCTGTCTGTCAGCGTTTGTCCTTCCAGCCACCCTGGGCCGTGCATTCCTGTCCTTGGCTTTGTTTTATGACCTTTGCTCTCACAAGCAAAAGGGTCTCAAACCTGCCAGATTCAGATTCAGGTGTCAGTAGTTTTTCCTGGCGCGTGACTGAGGTTTTTGCGGCACACTTTGCTGCTTTCTGCAGCGGAAGCACCAGGACAGGCACAGATTAGCTAGACAGGGCTGCCACAGATGCTCTGAGAGCCAGGCCAAGGGGACTGGGCTCTGTGACAAGTTCAGAAGTAGCAGTAGCTCTGACCGAGTTACAGAAGGAAATGCCAGGGAATTTGAGCTCCATCCAGAAAGTGACAGACATCCTGCTGGGGAAAGCCGATAACCTTGTCACCCTTCTGCTCCTGCCTCTCAGTCTTCATTTTTATCCCATTAGAGGGGAACTGGCTTAGAGTTGTTCCCACATTATGTTCTTGCCAAGTTCTGCTTTGGTAGAAATGGTTATGAATGAAGAAAGCGGGATTATTTTCCCTCTTAAATCCTGCTTTCTATCCGTGGCAGCTGCCTGTTCTTCCTCTGCTCTTGTAAAAACACCCACAGGTTTCTCTGGGAGTGTCTGTGTCCCTTCTCTTCAGTAAGAGAGACAGATGGAGCTGAGAGGTGTGTCCTCCACTGCCTTCAGAAACAGGTCAGATCAAATTAGTATCAGGCATCATTTGCTTTCCCACGCTTTGGGAAGACTTCTCTCGCTTTCTCTTTTTCCTCCTATTCCTTGGATGTGGCTATGGTAGGATAGTCAAGGCATATGCTGCAGAGAGGCAGGCTGGGCTCCTCTTCAACTCCATGGAGGAAAGTCAAATGAACTCAGTGAAACTGCATTTGGGCATTAGACATTATTGTGAGAGTTCAGTCAGTGCCAATCACTTGAAGATTTGTGATGCCTTCAGGGACCGCGAGCCCCAGCTGCAGTCAGTGGCATGGCACCCCACAGCTACAGAAAATATCCTGCAAAGACTGGATGCCTTCTTGTTTCCAGCTGTGTTCACAATCCATCCATCCTGCTGCTGCTGCTCGTGCTGCCACTGCTTTGATCTGAAATGCTGCTTTGTGCTCTACAGCCCTAGGTCCTGGCCACTGCTTCAAGTGGGAGCTCTGGTTCTTTTGCCAGCACACGTTGGCAAACTCCACCTGGCTCCAGCCAGGTGACACCAATGCAATTTGTCACAGTTGAAAAGCTCTTCCCAACTCTCTGGCATCTTTCCATGCCAGACTAAAGGGGAAGGATCTGCATCTGCTGGAACTATGGAGGGAAGGTGGCCATTTCCCTCCCTGTCCCTTTTGTTTATGGGACTGGAGCTGCTGTGAGAGGGCAGGTGTCCTTAGAGAGGCCTGTTTGAGCCAGGTGGGATCAGACATGGAGGCTGGCAAGTTCTTTCTGGAATGCTGAAGGCTGCCTTGGTCACGGGAAGAGCTGTGTTTTTTGTCAGTCCCAGGGCAGGTTGGTTGTGCCCCAAAGGAAGTGTAGGAAGGAAGGTATAAATGTAGTGGTATAAGGGAAGGAAGGAAGGAAGGAAGGAAGGCAGGCATGTAGATGTGGGATGCCCATGTACACAAGTCCCATACCAGTAAAACCCTGTTGCAGTCTCCTGATATCCAGAGGGAAGAGCTAAGCCTCACACTTTCAGGGATTATTCTAAGACTGTAAAAAAGCACAGTGCAGCCTGGGCATTTTTCCCCTCTCCTCAAACATGAGACTTTTACATTGTACTTCACAGAAAAAAAAAGACAATACATCTTTCCAGCATGATGCCAACAGTCAGAATACTTGGTTTCTTCTATGCTCTCTTCCTGTTTTAGCAGCTCCCAGAGCAGTGTCTGACCCCCAGCCCCTCCTAAACTCAGACACCATCTCCTTGGTACCATTTCCTTGCCGCATCCCACATCCACTCCTGTCTGTTCCCAAATGCCTTTTGCTGGCTGCTTCCCATTCAGCTGAGCAAGCTCAGCTCCACCTCCCAAAGCACCCAGCACCCTTGCTCCAGGAGGGGCACCCTGCAGGATGAGACCCTTTGCACTGTGTACATGCTGTATTTGCAAGTAGCTGCACAGCCTTTTAAAAGCCTTTTAAAGAAGCCACCTCTCTGGTGTCACGCTGAGGAGCAAGGTGCAAGCAGTGCCAGCTCATGCTGGCATTTGTTCTGCAAGGAACACAGAAGGCAAAAATGGCTTCTTTTAGGTAAATGCTGCCCCAGGGCAGCAGCAATGGCTGCAGGGGTGAGGTAGGGCACGTCTCTGTGGCATTTGCCATATGGTGGCCCTTCGAGGATACCAGCTGGTGGCAGCTGGAAAACAGCCAGACCCCTGCATCACTTTTTCCGTCTTTTTTTTTACCCCCCTCCCCCGCCTCTTCCCCTCTTGCAAAAATAAAGCCTGCGTGAGGTCCAGCCTGATCCCTGCCTCCTTCCCTCTCTGCTGCAAGTTCCATGTTTCAGCCAGCGCTGCCAGTGGCCAGCATGGGCTGCTTGAGGGAAGTTAGCAATAGCCGGTTCCCAGCAGGCAGAGTTCTGCACACGATTTTGTATTAGTCACAGCATTGTTTCTCCTGCTGCAGCACGAGCCTTTTCTGGGGAGGTTTTTCTTTACCAAGAGGGGCATGAGTATAGTGTGAGAGGAAATACACTGATCATTTTTGCCCAGAAGCCCAGTAGTAAGCATTTCCCCATGTTTTTACATTTCTGGGAAAATACTCATTCGTGTCTTTCAGAGAGAAGCAGTATTCTTGTGGAAGGGGCAAGGGGGAGGGAAGAAATCAGGCTCCCATATAAACAGATAATGTTTTATGAGTGCTGCTGGCCATTTGTGCATTGACCATTGCTGCTGGTGGATCCAGGACACCAGCTTGAAAACCCATATTCTGATTTCCCTGGGAAGGGCCCAGCAGGAGCCATGTCAGAAACTGGCAGCAGAAGCCACATGCTAAAAATAATTATGGCAGAACCTGTCTGCATGGGAACTCCACAGAATTTAAAAACTGGAGCATTTCTGTCCATCCAAACTACTTTAAATTTGAACTCTAGAAGGAAAAAAGAGTGTATCACTGCATAAAACCATGCTGCAGCCACATCCTCAAGGTCATATGGCTGGAGCTGTGTGATTACATGGTTCATATGATAGTGGGAAGTTTATGGCACAACTACAAAACTGCTGGTTTGCAGCAGCATTGCTGCAGCAGCAGTTTCTGCTTACAAGTACTCACTCATAGGTCTGGAATTGCTCCTACTGCAGGTCTGCCTGGCACGGGCCAGCTGCCCTCGTGGCTGTTTCTAGATGTCCCTCCATTTCCTCCTGCTTGTCTGTGGCAACACCCACTCTTAATTTCTTGAGTTTGGTAGAAACAGACTGAAGAAGGATCATGGCTGGATTCCTGGGCATGGCTGAAGCTGTTTTTTGCAGGTGTGTCCTGGCAGCCATCAGCTTCTTTTGGGAGTAAATCCTCATCCATCACGTTGCAGGTCTGCTCTTCCTGTCTGTGGTGTTTCTTCTCCTGCTCCTCTGGGCCACGCTAAGATCTCAAGAATTCCCATTAGGCTTTGGCCTTTTTGTAATGAGTTGGACAGTGTCCCTTGGACCACACCAGGAGCACTTGCATGGCAGAGGTGGAGCTGCACTGACTGTACTAGGAACTCCTGTTGCCTGACCAAGGTAGGGAATGAGAGGGGGACAATCAGTCATCCCCTTACAGCCTTGGGATATTACTTACTGGAGTTGTAGCCCGAGTGGAGTGGCACCACTGTTGGTGGACTACTGAAAATTCCATTAATTGCCAGCCTGGATTGTGCCAGGATGAAAATTTACTGAACTAAAGCAAATCACCTTTGCTTTATAAACATTGGTCCTAAGTGAGGCCCTTTGAGCTGAAAACCCTGCCCCTGCCATGCTGTGGATGGTATGGAATCAAACAGTTGTTTTGGTTAGAAGAAAAAAAGGAATGGGGAGGGAGGAAGTTTAGTGTTGAGTATTTAATACCACCATGTCACAGCTGGAGGATGTGGTTTCCAGCATAAAGCCCCTGGAAGTTCAGGGGCTCTTCCCTCAGAAGCAGGGAGGTGGGGGAGTGTGGGGCCCTGGCAGCATTGTCTCCTTTCAGACAGAAAGAGTTTTTCCAGGTTTTATTTTCCCCCTGTTCCCTGTTATTTGTTTGTCTGGAGGAGGGAGTTTTTAAACCACAAAGACTCGTTTGCCATATGGCCCAGAGTGGAAACAGTGGCCATTCCTTATCTGGGGATTAATTGGAAAAACCTTTTCCACATTTGTGGGTTGAAGTTGAACCATTTACCTTTGTATCTTGTGGTTATGGCTTTGTTTTCTTGTAGTAAATTGGGTTTTTTTCATTTATATCTCTTTGCACTTGTCTTATTGGTGGAAGGGAGAGAGGTTAAAATCTGATAAGAGGTAACTTATTTCAGAGTCTCCACCCCTTAAATTGTCTCAAACTGAGGCAACAGTGCTAGAGACTCCACCCCTCTTTTCTTCTTTATCCTGGACAGGATCTCTCCCAGGTCTCTCAGAGCTCACAAACCCTCAAGTGAAGCTGACAACAGGACCTCGGCCAAAACCCTCCGCTCCTTGAGGCTCAGCCCTGGCCTGTTGAGAAATGCCAAGCAACACGAGGGGAGGAAACTTCAGTGTTATGTTGATGCATCTGTCAGAATTCATCCAAGGTTACAATCCTCCTCCATCACCCAAAAGCCAGTGTTGCCCATGGTGCACAGCATCCACACATTCATTGCTGGAGCAGTGTTTCACACCTGCTGGGCACAGGGAAAGAATAGGACAGGCGCCTGGAAGGTCCCCAAAGGGATGTGAACTCAGTCAGGAATGGAGCAGGCTCTGCTGATGGAACAGAGAAGTCAATTTTGCAGTAAGAGTGGATGGTACAAGGTGAACACAAAAGGGAGTGGTAGAGGGAAAGGGTCAGGTACAGATCACTGTGAGCATAGGACTGGGAAAAAAAGAAAGGAGATGTGAGAGAAAGGTTGGTTGAAGGACAAAGGGGTGGGAGAAGAAAGAAGGGGAGGTAGGAGGCAAGGGTGGTAGAACACTAAAGTATTGCCTTAATGCAATAACCATCAATTAGATGACAGCAGAAAAAGTCACTGCCAAATGAGGCTAGGAAGCACAACCATAGAAAGCAGACTAAAACCCAACAGATCAATTAATTGATCTGGGAACAATCAAGATGCCTGGAAGCAATGGTAGGAGAAACCAGCATCAGCACTAAGCAGAGCTTTGTGGTCAGCCTTCCCTGGATTTCTCTGCTTGGCTTTACCACTGAGCACAGAGCAGAGTCTTTCAGCAAACAGGTAGGTCCTGTTGGAGTCATCCCATACCTGTTTATGTGCTTGTCTTATCCTACACAGATCAAGACACAAATACTCCCTCCAGGGGGTTTATGCATCCAGCACAACACCAGGAAGTTTTACCTTGGTTCTGCCTTGGGTGAAGAGCACGAACAGCCGCAGGTGACACTAAACTGGGAGGGTGGCTGCCCTAACAAATGGCAGAACGTCTGTCCAGAGGGGCCTCAGTCAACCTGAGAAGCAGCACCTTGTGGTGTCCAAGGAGGAGAGGAGCAGAGCTCTGCACAGGGGGTGACACAACTGTGCATTCAGCCAGGCTGGAAGTTTCCCTCTGCCTGACAGCCCTGCTGAGAAGGACTTGGCTTTCAGCAGACAAGGGGCTGACCGCTAGCCAGAAGTATGTTCCCATCACAGATAAGATAAACAGTCTGCACTAGCAGCCACAGGTCTAGCAGAGCCAGAAGAGTGATTTCTGCCCACTCTGTCCAAAGCTGGCAAGGCCTCACCAGGATTCATCTCCAGCGTTAGGTCCTCCAGTTCAGGAGGGATGTGGCAAAACAGGAGAGGAGCCAGCTGAGACTACAAAAATGGTTAGGGACCTGGAGCACCGTGCCTCTGAGGGGAGAGGGCTGGGCTTGGGTAGTCTGGTGACAAGAAGGCAGAGGGGACATCTCCCAGGAGCCTGTGACTGCTGGAAAGGCAGTGACAGCCATGAGAGCAAAACGCCTGCAGCATCAGGCAAGGCAGCGAGGGGTGAAAACCGTAGAATACAGCTTGGGAGGTCCACAAGTATTTCTCAACAATAGGAAGTTTTAGTCTCCTGAAATACAATTAGCCTTTAGAGTAAAGCCTCTTTGCTTACCCACCCAAAGCACCTTGCCAGAATCAAGGAAAAAAACAAACGAAAGAAAGCAACAAAACCCCAAACAGCCCAAGCCCCAGACACGCTACTAATTGTATCTCCATCCTAATCACAGCAGAGGAACACAATGCACGAGTCCATCTGAGCTTGCCAAGTTGCAAATGCTTGTCCAAAATAGCATCTGAAAGCAATTTGCAGTAATTTTCTATAAAAATACTTCACTGTCAGATCAACAGCAATGGGAAAGCCTTGAGATAGACTACCCTCCTCCTACCCCACAAATACGTTTTGTATAGACTGAAAGAACTGCTAAGAGCTCTCTCTTTCTGGTACAATTTTTTCACTTGTTTCTTTGCAGGTAGACATCATTCTTAGTTGTTCATCCACTTGGCAAGTTTTTCTGTCTTCCAGATTGTGTCCTTGGAGTAACATTACCAAGTGAGGAAAAGCATTCCTTTCTGCTAGAAGTAAGTCTCTTCTCTTCACATGAAAAAGCTGAAGCATACCCAGTAGACACATGCAAATGCTGCAAAGAAATAACACAGAAAACAGTTTATTTTCCACTTCAGGAGATCTCAATAACAACATCTCAAACTCACCAGAAATAAGCTTTAAAGTAATGCTGCAAAACACATGGGAAAACATACATCCAGCTCTCAAAAAAAGCAGGAAACTTCTTTAGGCAAGATGTGCTTCTAAAAATATTGCTGAAGGTGAAAATCCATTTACATTTAATATTTAATACATTTAATTAATACATTTAATAACCACGTTTGGTTCTGCAGTTTGAATCATGGAATCATTTCGGTTGGAAAAAACCATTAAGACCATCCAGCCCAACCATTAACCTAACACTGCCAAGTCCACCACTAAAACATGTTCTTAAGTGCCTCATCTGCACAACTTTGAAGTGCCCCAGGGCTGGTGACCCAACCACTTCCCTGGGCAGCCTGCTCCAATGCTTGACAAACCTTTTGGTGAAGTCTTTCTTTACCAAAGAAACTCCTGACGATACCAAAAGGCTTTGACTAAACAAGGATTTGGGGACTCTTATCTCATAACTCTATTTTACAATAAAGAGATTTGAAAGACTTTTAGGCATCTTCCACCTCTCCTAAAAAAGAAAGGCAGTACCTTAGCACATCTGAAGAAAGTGAGGTGAGCTAACAAATGGCACAGGATTTGTTCCAGTCAGCAGGGTTCCACTGGATCACTGCCATACTGCTTTCCAAGTGTATCAGGATTTACATTAGGAAGATTAGGTGTTCATCCTGTTCTGTCTGTGCACCACTGACACTTCAGATGCCAGCTGCAAACAATAAAACACCCAAGCACGTCAAGCATCATGGCTCAATCAGGCTCAGTAACCTGCATCTCTAAATGGAATTTAAATTCCTGAACTTCATAACTTCCTAAATGGAATAACTGGGTCCTAACCTAACTCCCAAACATTTCTAAGCTAAGGAGTTCATTCCATTGGTTTAGCAAGGAATAAGGGTCCAGTTTTTTCACGCTTGGTATTCTTCCAAGGATCACAGACAATATCACCTTCTAACTCCATTTTTGGGTTGCATGAGCCTCCCACCAGTCTACAAAGGAAAAACTTCCTGGGGCAGAAAAAACTCGTCAGGTTGAAAAGGCAATTCTGAAGCTAGCTTTTCCCTTTGGAAACTTTAAAAGGTCTGTCCTTTCCCTGTTCCACTGATCCTTAATGGCTTTCAAACTCAGGAAACGGGGGAAAATTGACTATTGTTTTCAATCCACTTCTCTTAGTATATGAGGAAGCATTACACTTGGCTTCGAAAGAGGGGAAAGAAAAGACTACCCTGGCTCAGTTCATGGCAAGTGGATTGAACAGTCTTACTGGTGGTGCTCTCTCATGGTGATGAATTCCCTTCCTCACCTCCACCTTCCCAAGGAAATATTTTGCTTAGGATGGCCCAACAGAGCAGATAAGACCAGAAAAGGATGGCCCAAGGGAAGGATGATCAGTGCAAGCTGACATAAGATCTTCCTGCTATTCTGTGGGGCTGCCTCACATACTGGGGAAGTCTGAATCCAGACTGCCACCACATTCCTGCATTGGGTGAGTGGGATCAACACTTGCTGAAGACCAATCCTACAGAAATGGCTTCTTTTCAGCTAAGGAATGACATGAAGGAGCAGATGGTTTGAAGTGCCCATTTGAAGCAGCCCACTATTAGCTTGGCTCAACTCTGAGGCAAAATGACAGAGTGAGGCCTGAAAGGAAACACCTAGAAGCAGACCAGATGGTGAGCTGGATATTCCAATACACAGTAAGAGAAAGGAAAATGCACACCACTGTTTTCTGGTCTGAGATCCTTCCTGCCAAGGGAGGCTGGTGAAAGCCTGGTGGTGAATCTGCAAGGAAGGCCTATGATTTTAGACAAGTAGACCTCAACCAAGAAAGATTATTGCTTTATTTGCCTGGCCATGCTTTAAGCTTGTCTAGGTCATCCTTTCCTCTTTCTCCTTTCCTTTGTTACCATGGCTTGTAAAGAATATTTGTGAGTGTGGCCCATGCAACAAACTCATTCCTTGTCAGCTTGCGCTGCCACTTCCACAGTTTGCAAGACAAGCCACAGCAACCTCCAAGGGACAAGTAAAGGATTCGGATTTCCCTGGCCTGCATAGGATCAGACCACAGAGGTGGAGAATGTTTGGAATAAAGTAAACCTGAAGCTGATGAATGTCACAAACCATCATGACTTTTACACCGAACCCCAAGCATGTGAAAGGTCACACTTATCTCTCATTTCCTGGACAATATCCAGTAGGAGCTGTATGTCTTCTGTGACGTTCAGCTTCTTCCCAACAGAATATCCAAAGCCACAGAGTCAAAGCTTTCTGAAGGTGATGGCAATGCTGCAGAATAAAGGCAGGTCTTTACCTGTGACAATCTGAAAAATGAGCAGCCGCTATGCCCTTGTTCACCTTGCAAAACCGCCTGCCAGGTCTGCCATGGGATTACGCAGCCAGGTTCATGCTCCTGTACTTATCCTGACAAACAGCACTAGAAAGCCACCAACCCAATGGAGCCTGGGAAGTGAAAATGCATGAGAGCGTGGTTTAGCTCACAGGTTCCCTGTTGTTAGTGCTATGAGAGTACGACTCTCCTAACTGTGGACAGCATGGTTGCAAATTATTGATGTTTCTGAACATTTACCAAAATGCAAAAGAAGAGCTAATCTTATGAGCACTTCACTTAGCACAGATGTTCAGGTACACACAGACAAATGCCAAGGAACCCTATGTTAATTCCTCTTCATCCCCTTTTTCTCCACCCAAGAATCTGGTTACAGCCCAAATCACTTGGCATCTGTCAGAGCCAGGATCTTTGAAGTATTTCCCCAGAGTTTCTGCATCCTGGGAACCGTCAGTTCTCTTAACAACAGTGCTGCAGTGCACCCTTGTGATGACGAAGGCTGGTCACATGCCAGGCTGTGCTGGCCAGAGTGTAACCAGCGTGTGAAAGGGCAAGATTAAGGGTCCTCCATCCCTCAGGGTGCTCAAAACTGACTGGATGAGGCCCTGAGCAACCTGACACAGCTTTGGAGTTAGCCTCACTCCCAGCAGATGACAGGATGGAAGATCTCCAGCAGTCCCTTCTCGCCTAAACCCCACTGTGATTCTATGCCAGCCTTTCCAGAACTAGAGATGTTTCTTGGATCAACATTTGCGACACAACAATTTGATCTACAAACAGAAGGGCAAGTCACCTACAGCTCTTCTCAAAACATACAAAAACAACAGCTTCTGACCAGTGATGGAGACAGCAAGTATTTGTTGCATATTAGAAAAGCTTGACATCAAAGTAACTTTCATTATCCTAGAAGCCAAGGCCAATCACACCTTTTAAGTAAGAAATCAAGCTACATATATTGTTATTAATAGGAAAAAATGTTTCTTACCATTCCTGTAAAAAAATAAATACTGCAATGTAGCAAAAAATAAATATGCATACTTCATCACCCCATGCACATGGGAAAAACACCTTGCTTTTGTCTGTCATGAATTTCCTATAGGACTAATCTAGACGCAGGCTTTGAGGTCCAGAATGAGGTCATAAAATTATTTTCTTCAACCCAGAGTAGCTCATGAAAGAAAACAGATTCCACCTTTTAGGAAAAACGCATCTTCATTGAAAATACTCCTACTGCAAAGCATCAAGAATTCAACACTGGGCTTTATGAGCTCATGTGGTACATTTAAGTTACAAGCAACATTTTATCTGGATTTGCCTTGTCTGTGTTCCCATTAGACAGGAAAAACCCCTCTCATTATATGTACTCTTTGTGATATTCACCAGTTTACCTTTACGGTCTAAGATGAACGTAAAGCCACCCTCAAGGTGATCTTAGGTTAATTAAACCCCATGAAAACTAAGACACAAAATGGGATTACATACTCCACTATGCTGTTCCAGTTTTATCTCTTGCCCCACAAGGTTGTTGAAATGTCATTCAGAGCCCTTGTCTTTCAGCAACAGATCTTAACCAATGATAACGTCAGCTTATTTGCATGCTGAATTTTATGTGAATTTGATTTTGAAGTAGCTGCTTTTCCTACAAACAAGCCTATGAACTAAAAAAAAGATTTTGCTTAAAATTAAATAGTGGTTTGGGGTTTTTTCCAATTCATGGTAGTGTCTGATAAAAAATTACATTGATTTATCCTATTAAGTACAGGTGCAAGTTTGCAGAAGTTCCTTTTGTATCTGTGTTTGTGGGTTGAGTGTTAGAAGCTCATGTGTGGTGGTTGTCTCAGCCTCCCTGGGAATTTCAAGGAAAGGAGATCTCTTCATTTCTCCCTTCGTGTCTTTGTGCAAAAGCTGACAGATCCACCCTCAGCCTGAGAGGGCGTTTGTTCTTTGAATCAGCTCTGCCTCATGGCAGCTGCTTTGCTCATCTGTCCAGAGAGGTGGGCAAGGCGGATGTACTACCTCTTTTTGTCCCTCCATGCTGGGATTCCAAAAATAAAATTAATGTTAACCGTAAAAATACATTTATTAACACTTGATTTTCCTATATTCTCTTGCATTTGCCTGAAAATCTTCTATTAGAAGTCAATACAAAACAACAATTTAATGTAATCACGGGATACAGCCTATGGGGTAATGCACAGGAAATAAACGTTGTGTTAATTTGACTTAATATGAGCAAGACTCTAGTGAAAATATGATACATGACTACAGCAACAGTAGTGCCAATTTTGCTTAAAGAAAGTTACTTGCCACAGGTAATAAAAATGTTTGCTTAAATTACATTTACCGTAGCTCAAGAAAACCTTATCAGAGGCACAGTTCCTGTCTCTTGTGGAGCGAAAGCTGTTTTGGGGAGTGGGCGTAAAACCTCCCCAGTGTGTGGATGGGGAACATATTGCACTGCCTGTACATAAATGTTTTCTGTTGGAGAAGATCCTCAATATTAGAAGAAAATATTATGATAGTGCTTTTACATTGTTAATATTTCAGAAAACCTTAATCAGTGAAAATTGTTTTGAGGCAACTTTTATTTTTCCACAGCTGTTCTACCTTTTTGTACATAAAAAGTAAGCAATCACAATGTTATGGAATATCATGAAAAAATATTTTGTGTCCCATCATGGCAGTGAGGAAAGATTTTGAAGAATAACCTGAAATTGCCAAGTTGGATTGGTGCTCCAGCTGCGTTTTTTGAGGGGTGTGTGTAGGTGTCATATTCCCATTGTGTCAATATACCATCCACCTTTCTCCTCGCAACACCAAATAGTAGCCAAATGTTTCAAGTCATTTTCTTATTGTACCTTGAGGCAGTTCGTTCTCCCTCCATCTGAACAGGGATAGGGAAAGACACGATCCGTTTGCAGTCGCAGGCAGAGGGATTACAGCAAAACCTTTTCATGTCTTTCCCAGTGTTGCAGATCCAATTGCAGACACTTGGTTAAGCAGGATATTTACAAGTTGCTTGTCACTGCACACTGTTGGTTCTGCGTGTGCATAAGGAACAGCGCACACTGCTGGCGGAAAAGAACACATTTCCTCTAAAACCAATTCCTTCTCTGCTTGCTCTCATCATAAAGAGGACAATGGATAAGGGAGCGAATCTACCCTTCAGTTCGGTTCTCGCCCTAATCTGAAGAAAGGATACTGCATATGCAGTAGCACTGGCCTTAAAAAGGCTCTAAACAGTAGGTTTAAAGGATATATTCAGACAAAACTCGTTACTGCGAGGGCGCTGAGGTGATGGAACAGGATGCTCCAAAGAAAAGGTGCGGATGCCCAATCCCTAAAAATATTCAAGGCCAGGCTGCATGGAGACTGTGTCTTTTGGCAGCCTGCAACTGTCTCAGCAGAGGATGAACGGAGATGACATGACTGACACGATTTCCCTTTTCTGCTTGAAAATTCAAGGCTCCACTCCTGTCCACTTTGGCAAAACTGTCAGGAGAGGCAATTCTTGCCCATGAAATGCTTCGTCTCACCCAAGGAAGAAAAAAGCCACAAGCCAACACTTTTCTTTATTTCTACAATGCTTTATTTGGTTATTTCTCGAAGAGGAATTGGTTTGTCTCTTTATTTCTTTCGTTCCGCGGGGCGCGCGGCGGCTCCTCCGTTGGGCTCGCGGGGGGAACGGACGCCCGGAACGGCCGCGCGCTCCGGCGGCTCAGCGGCTCAGCAGCAGCAGCAGCAGCAGCAGCAGCAGCAGCAGCA
>VWZW01006575.1:0-67848 GCA_013397115.1 Edolisoma coerulescens
ACGGTCCGGCCGGCACCACGTGGGCCTCAAATGGACCTCTGCTCCACTGCCCCTCTGCTCGCTGTTCTTTCCTCCCCCTTGTAATTTACACTATTTTCCAGCTACTGGAGTGTTTCCTGACCAATGCACCTGGAAAACAAGGAGCAGGTGGATCACCGTGGGTCAAACGCTGTGGTGGGGCAGGGTAAGGCTTGCTGGCCACCACAGGATGCAAACCAGCACTCCAGAGCACTCTGCCAGTCGCTCCTCCCCAGCCCTAAGCAGCCTCTTCTGCTTTAACCTTTTTGGCTTCACACAGATAATTTTAAGGCCACAAGTTCGGAGACATCCCTGTGATCTAATATTAGATGATCAGCCTGTTTATGTTTTTGTTGCTAAGAGCAAGCTGGCGCTTTGGAAACACCGAAGCAGCCCAAACACTCCTGCAACAGCTGCCGCTGGGAACTGAAATCCATACAGCACTGCCCTGACAACTGTTTGCCATTTGCCTTTTTATTTTACTGGAATTGGTCTCCTTCCCAAATAAGCTTTTCCCATTTAGGTGACTTCTCCTGTCTTCCTGGGTCCATGTTTCCCAGTTCCAATGTGCAGGCAGCTCCCAGTCACTCTATCCCACTGTGAGGACGTTCATTCATCAGTAAGGCTTCCTCCCCCTTGAGCACAATGCATCATTTCTGGGCTTTTTTTCTCTCAGTAGTTTCAAAGCATCAATTAAAGGTGGGAGGAATTTTCTGGTGTTTTCTCTTTACATTACCATAATTCACAGGAGATGGTTCTCTAACAAAAATGCAGGAGACAAACAGATCTTCTGTATTATTTATAGAAACAGATTTGGCAGCAAATGCCAATGCAGTAATATTAATGGATGCTTTTTTGGGCATCTACAAGTAACTAACCCAGTCCAGTCCTCTGTCTGCAGACAGTGCCAGAAGTCTGGGGGACTTTGTGCAGCCCACTTCTGCAGGGAAAAATCTGCTTCTGCAACTTGATTCTGGGCTTGCCAAAATGGAGAGACCACTGTGAAAGGTCTGAAGTCAGAACTGAGAGCACAATACTCACTCTGTTCTCCTGCACAACCTCACCGGGCACTGGCAGTATCTTTCGGCAGCTCATCTCGATTCAATTGCAAATGACCCCAAGCCAAGTGACCTCCAGCAACACAACAGGAGCGCAGAGGTAATTCCAGGGCTAACCCAAGTGTTTTCACACCAAAGATACCCTGCAGTACCTAGTGCAAACTGTCCCTGCACACAAAGCTGATGAATGTGGCTCCTCCAGAACGTCTGCAATACCTTCCAAGTGCTCCCTTGTGCTAGCTCTGGAAAAAAACCCAAATAGCATCACAGGTTCGAGTATTTTCCAACAGCACAACCCACCTGCTTGGATGTGTTGCAGGTGAAGCCGAGCAGCAGCTCAGCTCCACCACCTTTAGCCTTGCAGGCTGATAATTCCCATTATTGCTTTTGCCATCCCTCAGCCTCAGGCCATTTAAGATGTGTCAGAGCACTATCTGCACTCAGGAAGGGCTGTATTTCAATAAATCACTATGACAGTTTGGAAGAATCCAAGCACTATATACTCTGTGTGAACTCCTTGCTGGTTAGAAACAGTCAGGTCATCGCTGTATTTTATTTATTACTATTTGCTTTCACTGATGCCATTAGAAGAGACAGATTTTGGAAAAGTTAACCTGTTTGCAGGAAGAATATATGGATCATTTCATATTCTGTAATTAATGCACAGGGTAAAGTTCCTTTGAAAAGAGCTCTGGCTCCCCAGGTTTGTATTTCCCCAATCTTAAAATAACACCATGTGATAAGAAAGAGATACCACCAGGAGTCAGAGTCATTCCCAATGCTGCTACTGCTGGAATGGCCCCAGCTGCACATGGCAGACTCCTACCTCTGGCCTTTCCAGTCAATCAAAGGCATACCTGCTGCTGGAGTCCATCTCCTACTGTGTCACACACCTACACATCCCAGGAATGTTTGTTTTCTCCCACTAACTGCAGAGGGAATCTGGGGGACCTGTGCAGCACAGATATTTCCATCAGGGCATAAGTAAACACAGCTGAGCCAAATCAGAGGGACAGAATTTATCTGAATGTATCTCAGTACAATGGTCTTTTTAGGATGGGATTCACTTTACAGAATCCACTGCGAGTGGCTGCTCTGCTGTGTGTCCCTGCCAACATGCTGGGATGGGGCTGAGATTAGGAGCTGAGATTAGTACTGAAGAAAAAGGCTGAGATGCTGAAGAGACAAGTAAAAAATTATGAAACTAAATTTAACCTACAAGCCAGTGATAACTCAGTTCAAAATCTTCAGACAGAGCAGGGACAGCAGCCTGGGAACTTCATGGAGCACCTAAAAACCAGTTCTCACACCCCCACCATCACCACCACGTGAGAGCTGCCCACGGAAGGGGCCAGCAGAGCCCACTCCTCACTGACCTTCTGCGCTCCCTGGCCTCCTCAGCCGAGAGGTCCTTCCCCGGGGCGGAGGCAGCCCCGGCATTCACGGTGCCGTTGGCAGCGCCGAGCACAGCACGGTTTGTGATTACACCTAGAGGGGTGCTGGCACAGCTGCCCTCTGCGTTTTTCTCTACAGCAGAATCAGTTTGTTGCCTGAAAGGGGCTCTGAAATAGAGAAGACATACGGAAAGCAAAGCAAGTGAACTCCACTGCTGACCGAGCCCAACCTCCTCGAGGGAGCATGGACAGGTCATCCTCCTTGCTCTACGCTCATGTGTTTGTAGAGAACAGCCACAGCAAAATGAATTTTACAAAACTTGGAGAAGAATGAGCAGGAGGAATTAATAGCCTTCACGTCCCTGTTAGTAGCAAAAATGATTAGAAAAATGTACCTGGTGAATAAGTAAAAGGAAGGAACTCCAGGAGCTTGTACAGCGAGCGCCCGAGGGCAGCCTGAGCACGCACTGTGTCACAGGGACAGAGGGCACAAGGGACACACTGCGGCTGCCACCTGCCTGCCAGTCACACCCACCACTGGAACTGTCCAACACCACCATCCTGGGATTGCTTATCATTCTGGAATTGCTTATCAGCACTTCCGTTTGGAAGAACACCTCCAATCCCTAATCCACTCCAGAACTCAGAACTTCCAACCCAAACGCTGACTTTCGGAGCGTTATCTCTGCTGGGAGCCATTACCTGGTGTTGTGGCGGGCTGAAGCAGGAGTGTTCACACCGAGAGATGTGGGACAGCAAGAGACAGGTTGCCACGGGGTGCCCGGGGAGGTAGATGAGCCAATGGCAGTGGGTGAGGTAGCTAGAGATGGACTGCAACTGGCTGAAATGTAGGGACTGCTCAGGTCACTACTTCTACCAAATGAAGCACTGTAAAACATCACAAAATCACGTCCTTCAGAGCACAGTAAATATTCAACAGCACATCCCACAGCTGGGCTGGCAGCTGGGAAGGGAGCAGGTACCACATGGCAGCAAAACGTGTGCAAGGAGATCAGAGAGCGGCGGAGCTGTTGCTGGTTGCCCACGCAGGCCAGCGCCAGCAGAGCCCTGCTTAGCTAAGCCCAGCTCAGTTCCAGCGAGAGAATAATGATGTGGGGGTGAACTGGGGAGGACTGGGGAAGGAAGGTCCCTGCTGCAGTAAAAGCAGGGCACATGGAGCACCCTGTGCCCAGGGGAAAGGTGGGTGCAAGGATGAGGATGCTTAAAGCAGGAAAGGAGAGAGTGACATAAGCGGGTCTGGCTCCATCACCCCTGAGGATGTCCAGGACTTCCAGAACTTGTTTCCAGTGGCTTTAAGCTTTGGCAAAGACAATCAGTTTAGGCTTTAATTCTCTTTAAGACGTGTTTGGCACAAACTGTATTTCTGGAAAACAGCTAGCACAGCTGTCCAAAAATATTCAAGAATGAGCAAGGGAAATACATATTTTGCCAGTTTAAAGCAAACCCTGAAAACCAATCTTACTGAAAAGCTGTGTTTGCGTTCATATTTTGGAGAAGAGGGAGGAGGAAAAAAGAAGGGCTCTTATACAAGGATGGACCCTTTCACTTTTTCAAAGAAAATCCAGCCTAAGGGGAGAGAAAATCCACTCTAGCGGGAAAAGCTGCATATCTCTGAAAACAGACTTGATGAAATCTGGCAGAATCTCCTTCTTGCACATGCCCAAGCCCTGCACACAAGCTGCTCCCTGCCTGCACAGAGCAATCCAGTGGGACCTGGGGCCCTGCCACACCTTTCCCAGCAGCTGGCATGCCTGGTTGCTACTGGTCAGACTGGACTGTCTGAAGGATCAAAGGCAAAGAAGGCTGGAAGGCTGCCTCTCACCTTCTGCATCCTAATGGCTCCCGTGGCAGGGCACATGGACCAAAGTGGTTGCACAGGAGTAAAAGCTGACCTAGAGGAAAGCAGCAGGCCAGGACAGACGCTGCAGGTTTTAGGGAAACCAGGGAAAACAGAATGAAACTGGAAGTCAGCTCTAGAGTAAGAATCCAGAGAGCAGCCTGAGGCTGAAATAACACTGGGAAGGGGCAGGACCACAGCCAAGCACAGGAGGTGGGAGGAAGGATCCAGTCCTGTTCACCCAGGCACCCAATTTACAAGCCAGTTTTACATGCCAAGGCCCCCAGCCAGCCCAGCATGAGCAGCTGGTCCCTAGGGAGCCAAAGGGGACAACAGAGCATCCTGAAAGGCCTCCATGGGGCATCCTGGAAGGCCTCCACAGGGAGGAACCTCCCACTTGGGCTCCTCAGTTGATGGCTGCCTGCCATAACCAGGTCACACAGGAACAAGCGAGTCATTGTCACCAGGTAGCAACCTCTGCTGGACCTAAACAGAGCTTCCTCTGGAATGCTGGCCCCTGCCTGGAGCATGCAGGAGCAGGACGTCCTGCTGGAAACAAGTGCCTCCCTTCTTGGCTCTCTGCTCCAGAGGGAAAGGCCAAGCCCTGGAGATGGGCTGGGAGGAGGGTGGGAGTGGGAAGAGGAGCCTGGCTGGGGTGGGTTTGTGGAGCAAGCGGCTGTGGAGTCGCATAAATGAGTGTTCTGAGGAGAGGATGGCAGTGGGGCCTGTGCCTGAGGAAGGAATGAGAGGATCAGCAGGAGAAAAGGTGGTGGCAGCCCTGGGGGAACAGAGTTGATGTGGCACCATCCTAGGAGAGCCCAAGGTAGAGAGGCTGGGGCACGAGGGTGGCTGCAAGACAGAGAAGGAAGGATGCAGGAGGGTTATCAAGAAAGCCCTGACAAGGATTGTCTTTCAGAAGGGAAAGGTAATGGGTGAGGAGGATGGAAGCAGCACCAGGTGCCTGGGAGAGCAGTGATGTGGGGGATGAGAAGGAAGGAGGAGGAGGAATGGAGGAAGAGGGCACAGGGATGGCGTTGTGCCAGCTCCAATGTGCACATAGGCAGAGAAATGTGGTGCTGGAGCACCAGGAATACACTCCTGCTCCCAAGGGAGCCAAGGCACTGCCACCTCTGCGGGAACCCACCTCCCAGCCTGTCCCCCTGCATGGGTGGCCCTGCACAGTGTGAGCAGCACTCCAAGGCACTTACTCCATTGCTCACATCTGATCTGAATGGGACCAGAAAATTGCAATATAAAGGTTAGCCAGGGAATCCTGTCAATTAACAGCTGTGTCCATAAGAGTCTGTGAAAGGGAGGACTATGAAATTACGCTGAAGAATTCAACATTAGAAATAGAAAAAGGCACTGGCACACTGCTCCTCATTCTCTAACATTATCACCACAACAGAACCATCAGGGAATGAGCAATGAAATGTAAAAGCAACATTTCAAAGCAATAAAAAGAAATACTTCTGAGAACAGCAAAGGCATTAAAAACTTTAACTTAACAACCTTCACACTCTTAAAAAGCTTCCACATGTGCTAATAAAAAAGGTTTGCACAAAGCACATAACTATTTTTTTTAAACACACTGCCATGGGGTATTGAAGAGATCAAACTAGGACTTGGGTATGGAAGTTGGCCACAGTGGTGGCTATTAAGAACAATAGTTAAATATAAGCCCTGGCTCCTAAATTCCTGATTGCTGGAAGCAAGGAGAGCGTGCGAGGTGGAAGACTGCTCTGAAGTTATACTGGCTTTTGCAACTTCTTCAAAACCAACTGCTGTCAGAAACAGAGTCTGGGCTGCAGGGACTGTTGTCCTGGCTCACTGCAATGGCTTTTATGTGACCAGAACCAGCAAGGAGGCATTTGCATAAATGTGAAATGAAGGAGAAACTGTGTGGCTGAAGGATTTCATTCTGGTGTGTGAGCCCTTCCTGGGAGGCAGCACTTCTGGCTGATGCCAAAGGCAGGATGCTGAACTAATCCAACCTGCTATGCCAGTTTTCCTCCATATCCTTTCATATACAGTCAAAGTGACCTGGCTTTTTGAAGGCCAGTACACACTAAAATGGACATCAGGATAACAGAGCAGGGTTCTGTGGATTTCTGGGCCAGTGGTACACACAGAGAAAGCAGGACAAGTGCCAGTATCATGACAGAGAGAGCATCAATATCTGCTTCAACTAAAGCTGAAGAACATTTGTAACATTGCTGCAAGTTATTTTGTTCCCTTCTATTAAAAAAAAAAAAAAAGCTGCCTTTTTCCACATCTTAAGATGACCTGCTGTTGTTATTCATTCTATGTTTGGGGGGTCATATAAAACACTTAAAGAACGTAACTAGGATTAGATGGAATATTGGGAAGGAATTCTTCCCTGTGAGGGTGCTGAGGCCCTGGCACAGGCTGCCCAGAGAAGCTGTGGCTGCCCCATGCCTGGAAGTGTCCAAGGCCAGTGTTGTGGAAGGTATCCCTGCCCATAGCAGGGGTGGAAGGAGATGGGATTTCAGGTCCCTTCCAACCCAAACCAGTCGGTGATCTTTATGGAGATTAGCCAAATGCTGAGGCAAAGGGGAGCTGCAGATGTACACAGTCATCCCCTCAGTGACATCCAAGCATGTCACATTCCCTTGAATTCCTCCTCTCTAAGTAGAAGCTTTTACCTTTTGGAGCTGTGTTCAGAGTTTTGCTAATACTTGGAAATGACAAAAAGCTTATGTCTAACCAGGTTCCTTTCCTCCTCTTAGGGGCAGATGCACAAGGCTGGAGAAATCAGAAGTTCAATATGATCGTATTCCATTTCTCTGTGCTCTCCTACAGAAAACTGTATGGTTTAAAATGGTCTAAATGATCATGATTTTACTGTATATGAAATGCAAACCCATTGATCTCTCCTTTAAAAGCACATTAATTCCCACCTGACAAAGCTGTTCTCTATACCTGCTTGTGAACCAGTCACTCTTATAAAAGGCCAGAATTCAGCCTTTGTGACAGTAACTCAGTATTGGTGACATCCCACTGCAGCCTAAACCTTCCCCGCTCTCTGTACAGTTTAACCAAGGAAATACAGTACAACTGTGTGAGTGCAACACTAAATCTAGTGCCAGATTAGCTGGGATAAACCAGCAATGTTTGTAAGACTGCCTGGGGGTGACTGGGCTGTCCCTCAGAGCAGGGAGCAGCAAAGGTGTGCCAGCTGCAAGGGGCAAAAGTTTTCCAATGTAATCAGCTGCAGCTTGTCAGACCAGCTTTGGAGAGAGACAAGCTCTGGAGGCTGGGCTGTCATCACGTCCCAGGATAGCTGTGAAGTCACCGGAATGGATCAGCAGAGCAGAAGGCTTCTGCTTGAAGGGGCTGCTTCACCTTTTGTGGCAATGGATCTGTACGTGCTCAGCAACTGGCCACACACATCCTTGAGCACCACTTACCTCTGCAGCATAAACACTGGAACAAATTGCCTCTTCCCAAGTACCTCAAGCAATTGTTCCATCTTCAAGACAGTTATTTAGTTCAGGGTCTAGAATCTGGTGAAACTCAATCTAAAACCTTGAGCTATTGCTGCTGTTTCCCTTAAGGAGAAACACAATAGCTTTGCAGTGTGACATGTTTATTCCAGGCTGTTTTGATGGTCTCCAGTATCAGCTGAAATAAAGCTGAGGTGCTGGCACTGCTCATCCTCCTGCTCACAGCTGAGATGAAAACCCAGCAATGCCCCGTTTGCCTCACCAGAGCAGGGCACTGCTCCAGCTCACTCAGAGAGCCGTTTGTTGGTCCCTCAAGGACCCCGAGGCTCTGCCTCCCAAGGGGGACCAGGACACTGCAGTTTCAGGAGTTCTGCCTGGAATTGCCTTCCTGCCTCTGCCTGGCTCCTTTACCAACAATCAGCCTCTACAACTTCACACACCCTGTGCACAAACTGCTTCCTCACTGCCACAAGACAACAGTGGAAGCATCAGTTTTACTCCTTAGCAAGTGCTGTACATCATGCACAAGACCACTGCCACTTTCTGATAATACCACAAACATGGACTAATATAAACCAAAATTAGAGATAAGCTATAACTTACTCACTAAGAGCTATGTGAACTATGCTTTCGGACTCTTATTACATTAATCTGTTTTTATGATCAATTTTGGTTTTATTCTCTAACCATAACACCAGCATTAAACAGTGAAAACATTGTATTTGAGTTATGGGAACAAGAGTATTTCAATTCAGTCCAGCAATTTGCAAATTAATAAAGATTATAGCCTTTAAAAACACTATTTAGCATGACGAACATCAGGAAGTCTTAACTTTTCTTTCCTGCTCTCAGCAGAGGAGGGTCCCAAGGCCAGTTACAAGATGCAGGAGGCAGCAAGCAGGAGGCTGAGGTCTGGGAGGCATGTTAGGAGTGGTTCTGACTGCCTGAGAACCCACGTGAGACAGAACTGGACGTACCTTTTCAAGTAGGTGGATACATAGGTAGTGGGTGCACCAGAGTGGGGAGCTTCGTTTCCCTTTGGCTCGTCCCTCCAGGGCTGCCGGGTGTAGGAGCCACTCCGCACCAGGTTCACAGCAGATTCTCTAAAGCAGGACAGAGCACAGGCTTTGCTTAGAAAAACCTCTGGAATCTGCTTTTGGCTCCTTTACAGTTTCACAACACAGATCCTTCCCTTACACCTATGTGCTTCATTGTTCAGGTGACACAGCTCAGAGAAACACCTGCTCTGGCCTTAGCATCAGCTCCTGCTCTTTCCAGCTCACTTCAGAACCACAGATGATGTAATGTTTTGCATAAAAAGGAACAAGATCCTTTTTAGTCAGAAAACTTGCAAATGAAATTCAGATTGTCCATAAAGGTAATTTAACATATTAAATAGCCTCATTTAATATTGCTGCTGCTGTCTGTATCAAACAACAATGTATAAATGGGCAGATATTGGAACTGCAGGGAAGCTTTTATTCTTCAAGGTATCCAGGCAAGGACAAAAGCAATTCAGCACAGCAAATCCTTTCATAGAATCATTAGGCTTGGAAAAGCCCTCTAAGATCATTGAGTCCAACAATTAACCCAGCACTGCCAGGTCCACCACAAAATCATGAAGCAGAAAACAACAAACAAAATATTTACAGTATCTAAAGCTACATGACAAGTTATCAAGAAATTCCTAGTAGTCCTATTTATCCTGGTTATCTGGAAACAGGGCCCTTTCCCTATGCTCACGCACACTCTGGCAGTGTGTCCTGCTCTCTTCTGGTCCTGGACAGGACCCGGAGCTTGCAATGCAGCACTAATCCATTCCCCCATCAGCCTGCAATTATTTCTCATTTCCAGTTGTTGTGCTCACACTGATCCTCTCTCAAGACACCTGTGGGTTCCAGAAAAAAAACCTCAGATGTTTTGAAAGGAAAGAATATTGGGAAAAATCTGTACTACACAGCATGCCTGGGCACCATCTGTTCCTGAAGGCCAGTTCTCCTCGGTCAGTCCCCACTCCACCCAGCAAAGGACACTTGTCAGCACCCACAGCTGGATGTGCCACTCGACAGCAGCCTCTGGCAAACCTGCTTGAGCTGATCAACAGACACAAATTGTCTGCAAAACTCTGGATCTCAGAGACTGTCTGAGAGCGAACAAGAACACAGCGGGGAGGTTCCAGCAAAAGATCAGCAAAGAATCTCAAGCTGTGCTGAAATTCTCTCAGGGTGTCATCTGCCACAGCTCCTGCCCAACAATTACAGTTCACAGCCACTGCTCTGCATGTGCCTTTCCTCCTCTGTTGGGGAAGTAGCTGGAAATGAGGCTAAGGTCAAATTTTACTCCTTCTAGTAAAAACTGAATCACAGAATGACCAGGGTTGGAAGGGACCTTAAAGCTCATCTTGTCCCCCCCCCTGCCACGGGCAGGGACACCTTCCACCTGCCCAGGCTGGTCCAAGCCCCATCCAACCTGGCCTTGGACACTTCCAGGCATGGGGCAGCCACAGCTTCTCTGGGCAACCTGTGCCAGGGCCTCCCCACCCTCACAGCCAAGAATTTCTTATTATCCCATCTAACCCTACCCTTTGGCAGTGGGAAGCCATTCCCCCTCGTCCTGTCACTCCAGGCCCTTGTCCATAGTCCCCTCTCCAGCTCTCCTGGAGCCCCTTTAGGCACTGGAAAGCCCCTGAAGAAGTTGCTTATAGAGATCAGCTCCTCAAACCCATCTGGAAATCCTGGATATATATCCCACGTACACCACACACATCCAGGGGCATCTACACACACCGACTGTAAAAACAGCCCTGCAGTGAAACAGCTCCTGCATAGGAGAGTTCACAAGCTCAAGGGAATCTCAAGTGACAGAGGTGTGAACAAAGGGACTGAAGGTGACTGCTGAGCAAGTGACAAGTACAAGGTGCAGCTACAAAACGAGGCACTTTCATATAAAAGGAACAAGGATCCATGAATCTGGTTGCCTGGATGGAGCCTGTGCCTGCGTGAGTAAAGGAGTGGAGGAATCAGTCTGCTGGTTCTTGCTCACCTAAATGAAAACCAACGTACCAGAACTTTTATAGACAGAGCTGGCTCTTGATGTTGTGAATTCCTGTGTACTTGAGACTGCTGAGAAAATATACAAAGCATGACTACAGAACAATTATATTCCAGAAGTACTACTGACAGGATGGAAGCTGAGCATTAACTTCAGCCAGTCTCACCTGTTTTCTTTTTCTTCTATATCACTCGTACTGCTCAGTCTTCTGGGGACTATGGTGGCAAGATAACTCTTGTTGTCTCTGTCCTGGTGAAGCAAAAGAGGAACTTCAGTTACACATCTCTTACCCTTCCAGCACGTTCAGTGCAAATAAATTCATGTTCAAAGCTCTTCAACTAAGAAAGCATTCTCCTATCAGCTGGTTTAAGGCAATTTCCTGGGCTACACATACCACAGCATAGAAATATCAGCTCTGAATTCCCTGGTGAGCATGGTAGTGAATAAAAGCATGTTCTAACCTAGAGAATGACTTGTAAATCACAGAATCAGAGAATGATTTGGGTTGGAAGGGATCTTTAGTCCACTAGACCAGAGGTCCATCCAAGGTGGCCTTGAACACCTGCAGGGATGAGGCATCTACCCATGGGCAGAAAAGTTACAGTTACTGAATACGTGGGATGGGATACACAAATGCAGCTGGTGGATACAGGAGGAATCCATATAAATGACAGGGAAGGAGAATCTCCACTGCAGGTATGTGCTATTGTCTGTATTGGACATTTTCTGGTAAAGAACAGGCTGTGCCAGACTGGCAGCCCCCATTCAGGGGCAGCCTGGTCCAAACTGAGCAGGAATTGGGCCAAAGGGGCACCAAACTCCAGTTCTGGAGAAACGACTGATAGGAGGCAATTATTTTTCAAAAGAAAAAGAAAGTAAGAATGAAAGAGCCCCATGTTTGTTATGGATACAAAGCCCAGCAATAACTCAAAGGGAAAGGGGTTTACACCTGTGGGGTAAAGCGGAGACACTAAAACATTCTTGCTGAAAGCCAAACCTTTTCCTTGTTGTCCAACAGCGCAGATATCCGAGGGCTGGACGAGGAGCGATAGATGGAAGAAGTTTTATCCCTCTGTGCCTCACGAGTGGCAGCGACTTCACTCAACATGTTGTGGCTGCCAGTCTTCCTCAGGCCCAGCCGCCACGACGAAGGTGACTCGTCCTTCTGCTCGTCTGACTTGCTGAGCCAACTGAACTGTGGGGGAGAAACACGGACATTTGGAAAAAGGAAGTGCACTGCAAGGCACACTCTAAGTTCAGAAAATGTTTCAAAAAGCCCCAGTTTTTGCTGGGCTACACTTGTAAGACAGAGTGACTTTTATTTCCTGCTTCACTTTAATTACAGGACAGAGCTCAAGGTGAACTCATAGGGATGCAAACTGCTGAAGTGCCTTGTCCCCAAAGACAGGGGATGAAAGGAATCTTGTGTCACTGCGCAGGTCTTTGCCTACACAATGCCCTCCTCCAGCTTTGAACAAAGAATATAAGGAACAATGAAGCTTTTATTATCACTCATTTAGGAAGGGGGAATTATTCAATAAAGGCAGAAAACCAAAACCAAATACTCAGGTCTTACGGAACTAGCTGTAAATAAACCCCTCACACCAGTGGAGTCCAGGAGAAGCCACTGAGATCATCAGGGAGCTGTAGCCAACACCACTGTAAAGGAAGAGACTAAGGAAACCTGGATTGTTTAGCATGGAAAAGAGAAGGCAAAGACAGGATTTAGTTGCTCTGCTACTTGGGGGTGGGTTTACAGAGGACATGGAACCAGACTTCTCTACAGTCTACAATGAAAGGAGAACAGACAAGTTTCCACATGGGAAATCCCAGCTGACATGGAGACATACCTCCTGGCAAGAGCAGAGCTGCACTGGGACAGGGAGTAAGGGAGTAGAGCATCTCCATCCTCAGAGATCTTTTAATACTCAGCTGAGCTCAGGTAGGTCAAAGCAACATGACATGAGCTTAATCCTGCTTTGAGCAGGACACTGGACTTCGCAGAGGCCCCTTCCACGGGCAGGTAACTGTGCACACCACAGAATGGGCCTTTGTGCTTTTTGTTACATGAGGAACTTCAGACCTGCATATACTAGTCCTTAAATACACAACTGCCTCAACGTACAACTGCTTCAGTGTAGGACTTTAGCTACAGTTACCAAGTCTCACAAAAGGCTGCCATTCAAAAATGGAGCCTGAGCATCACAAGAGATACTTGTATGGGGCTAAGCTGTCCAGCTTGTACAGGGCAAGTTGTACAGGAAATAAAGCAAACAAATTATTAGGAATTACTGGAAAAGCACAGAATACAAAACACACAACCACTGTGGCTCTGTGTTACTGCAGGGTACAATCACACCTTTGGTACCACACAGAGCTCAGCTCCAGGGCTCAGCAGCAGTTGACAAGAAGGGAAGAGATTCAGGGAAAGGCAGCAAGAATGAGTACAGCAAGAGAGGTTTTGCATGACGAGGTATTCAGTATATCAGTAGTCTCTAGGCTGAGGTATGACCAAGGTACAAGAAACCCTCTGTGGCATACAGTAGAGTGAATAAGGAACAATTATTCCTTGGTCCTTCCCATAAAGGAACGAGGGGCAGCAAACAAACCCAGCATGTGGTAGGTTAATGGGACAGGGAGCTTTGTAGAGTTTTTAACTAAGGTGAAGGACTCTTTACCACTGAACATTAGAGGATCCCAATCAAAAAGTGACTGCATAGAGGAAAAGTCCAACAGGGGGCTACTGAAGACAAAAATTACACCAGGTTCAGCAAGTCCCTGAAATGCCAATTGCTGGAAGGTGGAAGGGAATTCCTGAAAGATTCTGTGTTTTCCAGTATCTTCTGATGGCCACTGTCAGCCAGGACATGAGGCAGACAAGGCCTTTGATCAAAGGTGATCTAAGCATTATTACACCATATTCTATCTGACACAAACCATCTGACACTATTCAGAATAAATGGAGCTACTGGGGAGCTCTGCCCTCAGACTCACTGTCTGAAGACTGCCAAGCTAAAATTATCCCTGCAGTATTTGAGCAATGTTTTCAGCTCATGTCATTTCAATGCAGATGCAAAGAGTTAATCTGTACTCCACCCTTTCCAGCATTTCCAGTCTACTGAGCTACACAGATCTAACATTTTCATGTAGTTTTGATGCTTTCCTCAGAGAAAGCTCAAAACCACAGCAAAAGCTGCCATCTGTAAATTTTGAACAACACAGGAACAGCACATACCAATAACTCCCCTAAGAGAGGGCAACACAATCTAAAGCCCAGCCTGTCAAAGAGAATTACAGAAAAATCAAACAGGTGAGAGAAGGTAAAGAAGCTGACCTTAAGTGACTGAGGTCAAATCAATAATTGCTCTGCTCACAGGCCAGCTTTTGTACCCTAACATCCTTATTCTGGGTTAAACAGCTCAAAGGAGTGAGACCAAACCTCTGCAGCTGGGAAAAGGTTAACTGAAGCGCTCACACCTCCCAGCCTCCTTCTGCCTCTAACAGCTCCCCTGCTAAGCCAGTCTGAGCTGAACAACACCCAGAGGAGCTCTGTTTCACTTGATCTTGGTTACACTCAGTTGCGTGCAAAAAATGAAAGATTGTGACTAAGCAAGAAACATTTCCCTCTGACAGGCACTGCCTGCTTCAGCCCTGGGCCAGGTGTCTGTGTTGCTTTCTCCATAGTCTGGTGCAAAAAGAAAGCAGCAGCACACGACACGAGTCCTGCGCAGAGCAGAGTCTCCTGGTGCCATCTAGCTGAGTGATCTGAGAGCTGGAGGATTCACATAAGATTTCAGTGACCACCTTTCAAAGCTTGTATAGCCCAGCTGGCCAGCCACATGCAAACTACCCTCTGCTTGCTGGGCTGTAACATCACACCACTGACTCAACTGGCTTTGGCAAGTCAGAGGCACTTCGGATGATGGTGCTGAACTCACCGCTGATACACGAGCAGGAATCAGCTCTGGTGACAGATCTGCTGGGAAGACACTGGCACCAGCCCCCTCAGAACTGACAGCACACAGAGCATGTGCTGTAGGCTGGGTTTCTTCACCACAGTTTGCTCTGGAGGGTCAGAGATTCAAGAGGAACCGTATTGTACCAACACCCTCCTTGGAGGCAGCCCTACACTGCTGCTAACACACATCTTTATCAGAATTTCATACTACCAGGCTTTTCTAAATTCAAGTCTTAAACTCCTCTGGAGATTGGTTTCAGAGCATCCATCTCCCAGTAACACCTTCTGCTTCTGAGCACTGCTGGAGTCCCCACTGATTTCAAATTCACTTACTCTTCTGGCAGATGCAGTGAAGGAGTTTGGCTCGGGTGGTGGCATTTGCTCAGTGATGCTGGGCCTGGATTCACGGCTGGAGTGGTTGGCAAAGGGCTCTTCCTTTCTCTCTACAATTTTAAACAAGAAGAGAAACCAAATGTTTCAGTATTGCACTTCCAAGGCCCCTCTTTACACAGAGTGTGGTCTGCACTCCAGGTCAGCGCTGTGTGACCTCAGTCTCCTCGGATCACAGAGATGTCAGTGCCTTCTGCACTGTCAGGTGTCAGGGCTTTCTGCAAGGAGCTTCCCACTTCCTAAAGAATAGGATGGATACATTTGCCAGGCAAAGCTTTTGAACTCGATCCTCACAGACAAGCAAAATCTTTGCAGAAAGCACCATAAAGAGGACATATAGGTTTTTTGTTTTTCACAATTTTGTTTCCTGTCTGGGAATTTCTTCCCTGGTAAATCTTGGGATGAAAAGGGGCACATGCTGTTTCTGCTGTAGCATGAGTGTGGTACAGCCCACAGCCCTGAGTGCCCAGTGCTGGGTTTCACTGCACAGTTCTCTGTACTTGCTTGTGCTGCTGGGCAGAATTTCTGGTCTTCTGCAGCAAAATCCATTTTTCTACAGGAAGCCAGGACTGCTGCCCAACAAAAGCTCTTACCTGGGCTCCAAGCAAGCTAAGCGACCCCTGTCCCTGCTCACAGCTGGTTCCCTGCTTGTTAGAAAAGTGCAGCTGTCCAGTATCACATTTATTTTTTGTATCTATGCACATGCTTGACAGAAGAACATCCACCAGACATTACTGGGGGAGAGCAAGCAGAAAGTGTGACTCAGGCAATAGCTTCACTTGACAGGAGAGCACAGGCTGGAGACAGACTATTCACCATAAACCCAGGCACATGGAACCTGCCTGAGAAATGATGTACTTACACCCACCAAACAAAGTTTTCGTTAAAGCTATGAGTGCTCACAGAGTCATGGCTTGGAAAAAATAAAGTAATTTTAAGCATAAGGACCCGAACAGTCCTAGCAAATAACATGTGTGCAGGGAATAAGTATCTGCTGTTACACATGTGGAGTAGTTTGGGAGCATCTGGGAGGATGGCACCTTGGAGAGTGAAGATCAATCTTTCTGTAACAAATGTTCTCAGTCCTAGAAAAAAAGGATTCAAAGAGCACAGAAAACAGAGAAGAGCAAGCCAAGAGAAACATTTTAAAATAACAGGAAGTTAGCAGGACTGACAGAGCCTGAACTAAAGAGACAAAGACAGAATCATGGAATCTCCTGAGCTGGAAGGGACCCACAGGGATCGCCCAGTCCAGCCCCTGGCCCTGCCCAGGATACCCCAACAATCCCACCCTGTGCATCCCGGAGAGCCTTGTCCAAATGCTCCTGGAGCTCTGGCAGCCTCGGGGCTGTGCCCATTCATTCCCTGGGGAGCCTGGGCAGTGCCCCAGCACCCTCTGGGGGAAGAACCTTTCCCTGACATCCAATCTAAACCTCCCCTGACACAGCTCCAGCTGTTCCCTTGTGTCTGCATGAGAATGGATTCTCAGCCACGTTTCCCTCTCTGTGAAGCAGAGGATTTCAATTCTGGAGCTGAACCCTTGGGTGCACTTTCACCCACCCCTGGGGAAGGGGCAATAGATCCCCCATTCCTCCCTGCAGGCCTGGTCTGCCATACTTGGCATCCAAGTCCATGGAAATGCCCACGGACAGGGAAAGACGCGCTGCCCTTTCTGACAGCTGCTCCTTCTTGCGACTGAGGCCGGTAAAGCACAGGGCACTGCAGGAAGGGAAGGCTGCAGCAGCTCTCCAGGCTGGGCTGGATGGGCACTGGGAGCCTGTTCTGGAAGTTTATAGAACACAGGTCAGCTTTTAAGGTCAAGCCTAATTAGAAGGGCGCAGGCTACAGTGGTAATGACAGGTTGGGAAGGGCTAACTGTGAGCAATGTGACCGGGAGCAGTTGGCTGCAGAGGAGGGACAGGCCGAGGGGCTCTGTGCTGGCAGCACAAGGGATGGCACTGGCAGCACTGGCTTCGGGCAGGACCCCACATTCTATTCTACCAAAATTTCAGCAACAAACATTATGAATTCCAGACAAGAGAAGCTGGTGAGGATTAGTTCAATCTCCTCAAAACAAATTTGGTAAGAGTAAAAATTTAGGTTTCTAATTCCTTTTTCGTAAGGGATTTTTGATTAGAGTTTTTGTTTAGTTGGTTTTTAAATGAAACAACACGAAAAGCTTCCATGGCCTGATTTAATTCCCAATAATTACATATTGTAATAGTTCCCAGCACAGATAATCACCATAGAATTTTATACTGATCTTTCTCTTGTTTACAAGAGGTCAATGCCAAATTAATTGTCCTCAAAACAAATAAAGTGACATTAATGCCCTCAGCTTCCTTTGTTGAAGAACACAAATTTCTTACAGATTGTAAGAAACATACTACTCTGAAGCCTTCCACCAATTTCACTGCTTCCCTCATCCAATTTCTTCCTCCCACAGTCTCTGCAAATTCAACAAATTAATCGCAACCTGAGACTCTTCAAAACACACCTCAAAATAAACTTGTGTGTTACACTGCCAGCTTCTACAGTCCTGCTTTATGCTCAGCTACCAAACGGGTTGGAATTTTTAGGTTTAAAAAGGTCCCTCAGAATTTACTTTTTTTTCATCTGGACTTTGAACACTTGAGAACAACAGTCATAATCTATGTGTCCAGCAGGGCTCAGAATGATAAAGGTATGGGAATATTAAAGAAAATAAAGAGGAATAAGGGAATAATTTGCATGTTACCATACCCATGCCTCCTGTACCATCCAAGCACGTAAAACGTTGAGCAGATAAACACAGAACCACAGAATCCCAGATTGGTTTGGACTGGAAGGAACCTTAAAGCTCATCTCATCCCACCCCCTGCCATGGCCAGGGACCCTCCACTATCCCAGGCTGCTCCAAGCCCTGTCCAGCCTGGCCTTGGACACTGCCAGGAATCCAGGGGCAGCCACAGCTGCTCTGGGCAACCTGTGCCAGGGCCTCAGCACCCTCTTTGGGAGGAATTTTTTCCTAATATCCCATCTAAACCTACTCTCTGTCACTTTGAAGCCATTCCCCCTTGTCCTGTCACTCCAGGCCCCTGTAAACAGTCTCTCTCCATCTTCCTTGCAGGCTCCCTTCAGGTCCTGGGAGGCCACAGTATGCTCACCCCAAAGCTTCTCTTCTCCAGGCTGAGCAATCCCAGCTCTCCCAGCCTTTCCTCCCAGCAGAGCTGCTCCATCCCTCTGATCACCCTGGTGCCTCCTCTGGACTCTCTCCAGCAGCTCCACGTCCTCCCTGTGCTGGGCCCCAGGGCTGGAGGCAGCTCTGCAGGTGGGCTCTCAGCTGAGCGGGGCACAGGGGCAGAATCCCCCCCTGCCCTGCTGCCCACGCTGGGGGCTCAGACCAGGAATATCATTGTCTGTCTTTGAAATCAGTAATACTGTGACATTTATCATTTTCATGACAAAAATGAAAAATCTTACTTCTCTTTGGAGTCCTCCTATAATGTGGGCTGATGCTGTTACCTTACAGAATCCTGCTTTACAAAGAGTACCAAAGATGTGACCCCCACTGACATATGCAACAAGTGATAGCTGTGCCTCCATCCAGCTGGGCAAGTCCACACTCATTTTATCAGAGATTTCAGAAGTTTACAAGGCAGGGTTTCAATTGTGATGGAAATTTCTCAAAGGACCCAATAATCTTTCCAGGAAAGGAGAGTACAGGTAACAAGGCCTGAAGCTTAATCGTTACCTGAATGCTTCTTGTCTCCCATTTCTATTACCTCTAGTGGTTTGACATAGACTCCTATAATGTGCTTTGCTCAGTGAATTAATACAATAGAAAGACCTGTTCTGGCTTTACACAAAATTTAATGCTGAGTGCTGTAGATCTTTCCTTGCCAAAGGATCTTAGGCTGTTCTTGGTTCAGTTAAATCCCACACAGCTCCAGAACTTACAGGTGTGCAAACATTTCAGTTGTTTTGGTCAAACTATCACCATGTTTACAAGGATTACAAGCATTGGCAGCCAGCCAGATAGGTATAATTTATATTTATATAAATATGTATATAATCAGGGTAAACCCCTGATTTATGGAGAAAATACATGTGACTTGTACTGCGTGTCTCTTTCTACCACTGACATATCCACTAGACTTGCTTGATTTAAAAGCCCCAGGATCATTTCCCTGTGGTACTGCCATGCCCACCCAGCTGGTGCAGCAGGAGCCCTGCAGAGCCCAGCCAGAATTTTCCACCCCTCTCACCCTGCCCCAACAGCATTAACTGATACAATCCTAACATGGGTGACAATTTCACCGGCACAGAAGCACAACAAAACTTTAAACTACACTTCTCATCAGGACCTATTTCTTAGTATACTGGATACAGACCAAGTAAGTTGATGTTAAAAGTAGTTTAACCATTAAACACATCATAGTCCAAGATCCATCTGTGTTTGCAGAATATTAAGTACAAATAAGTCTTGGCTTACTGTAAAAATTAAGTATCTGTATTTAAACTTACTGTGCTGCACATAAACACTTTTAAAACTAATTAAGAAAGCCTCAGAAATTATGGAAAAGGAACGTGAGTAAGATGCCAGCAATATACTATAATGTAAATGCTACTGTGACTCCGTGTACTTAATCCTTATTTTCCACTATCTTTTGCAATCATTATTCAACACAGCCTGGAAAACAGAAGTTCCTCACCTCTGTAATCACCCAGGACAGCTTCAGCCCTTCATTTCAGACTGATCCGAACACAACAGGCTATTGCCTTCCTACACCTTCACTTGCTTTCCTACCATCCTGCAGTACCTGAAGGATTCTTCTTGAACTGGGCCAACAAGAAAAAAACCCTGTTTAAGAACAAGCTATAGACAATGTGTTATCTTCAATACATGTGAGCTGGAAGTAGGAATTAAAACAGGATCTGAAGGACTTTTTTTTCCAATAATTATGCTGACCTGGGAGTCAGCCTTCTAATCAGCTTTTTTAGCATAGTAGCTCCAGATTTCATCAAATTCTGTACATATACACTGGAAGTAAAACTTTCAGGATGTCCTTAACAACTAATTACGTAATTATTAACAATAACAACAATGACAAGAATAATAATAATAGCTAGGCTAGTTATTAAATCCAAGATTGTACTAAGTCTTACCTGACTCCTTTTCAGCATCTGATTCTGAAACTTCATCTTCAGCTTCTTCCTCCTCAGAACTAGAACTGCTTGAGTCCTTGTTCTCTTCCTCAGCTTCCATGGACTTTAGCGTGTCTTCCTCATAAAGAATCTTCTCTTTGCTGCAAAATAGGACATTTAAGGACTAGGCAAGCAAGTTATCTGAGTTGTATTTCTCAGGAACACACAGACATGATTTGCTACATACAGAACAAGCAAAGGACAAAATCCATCTACAGACTGAACACTCAGCACTTCCATCACGGCCAATTTGCCACGGATTCCACTGCTAGTCTCACATTTTTTAATTCTGCAAACAAAAATGTGATCTCTCCTTTTCTAGTGCCACACAATGCAGCAGTTGGGCTGTAGGGCTCTGTGCAACAAAAAGGTGCAGTTCTCAGCCCAAAGCTCTAATTGACCCTCAGCCAGAGCAGGAGCAGGAGAACCAAACACCAGCCCAAGCCCCTGTTCCACCACTCACTGGGTATGTTAAGACACAACTAAAACTGTATTTGAGAGTGCTCAGATTTAAAAAAAAAAATACATGAAATAAACAGCAGTGAATTGTTTTTGACCCAGCTGAGGCCAGCTGGCTGTGAGAGCTGAAGCTGCTCTCTCATTACTCTCTGGGCAGTTTCTTTTCAACTAAGAGGGAGAGACTTACTTGGTGAAGAGTCTGTTTTGAGGCTTCCCATTCATGTCAGCTTCAATCAGCTTATTCCTTGTCTCCTTCTCACTTCGTAGCTGTCGAAAAGTCCAGGAAGATGGGAGAGAGAGAATGAGGATAGACGTTAACCAGCCCCGTCAGCATAACCCAGTCAGCACCACAGCACAAGGTCAGCCCAGCCTTGTTAGACCAAACCACTGTAGATCTGTGTAAGAAGCCACTTGAGCAGCAGCACATCTGCAATGGCACTGTGAGCCTTGGACTGAAGCTCCACCAGGGCACAGCACCCAGCATGTCCTTGGAATGCAGCTGCCATTTAATAAAACCTTCAAAGGCACCTGCAGCTGCCCCTGCCGAGACCAGTGACAAACCCTGACTGCTGCCCAGAGAGCTCCCCCATGCCTGTGTCCAAGTGTCCAAGGCCAGGCTGGATGGGGCTTGGAGCAACCTGGGATAGTGGAAGGTGTCCCTGCCCACGGCAGGGGCTGGGACTGGATGAGCTTTAAGGTTGCTTCCAGCCCACACCATTCTGGGATTCGGCTGGAGGTCTGTCCACATGTGCGTGTGCCCACAAAATCAGGCTAGATTCAGCTAAAAATCTGCTGCCTTTGTGGCTATTATTTACTTGCTGTCAGAGGAAAGAATTCAAGTCTGCCCTGTCCAGGCAACCAGGGAACTCCTGTGAGGATGGGTCACTTCCTAAATCTCTCAAAAGCACAAAGTCGTTGCACAGGAATACCTGGGATCAGACAGAAATGGAAAGATTTCATCTAGAGAGCAGCAATATTAATTTTACCACCACTGGTGGACAAAACAGTACCCAAAAATTGTTTTAGTACCTTCCAGAAGCACAGAAACAGCTGAGGCAGAAGTAGGGATGGCAGTTAGGGACTCAATTTAAGGCTGACTCCGCTGTGTCATGGCTCACCAGGTTATTCTTTCTCTTTTGACAGCAGCTGACACCAGGCAAAGGAAGTAAAAGCACTGTAAATTCTGAATCATAGAATTCCAGAATTATTTGGGTTGGAAGGGATCTTAAAAGCTCACCCAGTCCCATCCCCTGCCATGGGCAGGGACACCTTCCACTATCCCAGGCTGCTCCAAGCCCTGGCCAACCTGGCCTTGGACACTGCCAGGCACGGGGCAGCCACAGCTGCTCTGGGCACCCTGTGAAGTGGGAAAAGCTACACGGATTCCAGTGAAGAGCAAAAATCTGGGCTACAACATTGTTAAACTGACCAAACTGCTGGAACACAGCAAAGGGAAGTGCAGGAAACAGCCTGCTCCATTCACAAATAATTCAGGAACTGGGAAAAAAATCCAAACCCAAACCAAATTAATTGCTTCCAGCAAACAAAAATCCCCCCTGCTTTCCAACAACGGCAGCAAATCTTTTAGCAAGTGTTCTGCTTTAGACCAAAAAAAAAATCTGATTTAAGAGCCATTTTGGAAGTGAAATAATGTCATGGAACTGCCTGTTTTATTCTCAACAAATACAAGTTGTCTATTTTTAAGTGATAAAAATGGCACATGATAAACACATGATAAATTGGCTTTTCCACTAAAAGATCATGTCCACTAAAAAAAAAGTGTGATAAAATCTGGATTCTTCTGCCTAGTTCTTCACTGACTGAATAAATGGAGAAGGCCTTTATATAGTGCTTCTATATAGAGAACAGCGGGGTTGTAGCCTCTGCAAAGCAGCCCTAGAAATGGGTGAGCAGTCACCCAAAAAAATCTTGTTTTTCTTTTTCTTTTCTTTTAAGAAGTGCAGTTATCTGCAAAATCCTGGGTAGTGAGAGAAAGGAGAATCCAAAACACAACCCTGATAGTATTTATCAACACCTCATTTAGGAAGAAGCTGATTAATTTTTAAGAAGTTCCTGTCAGTGCTAAGGCTGCTATTTGAGGATGGCAGCAGCTGTGTTGTGATCAGAGCTGTAGTTCTAACCACCCACATTGTCAGTTCCTGAAAATCCGTTCCTGGGGTTTATCAGCAGTGTTCCCATTCTGTCTGTTTCTGAACCCAATGTTTTAAGCGATACTTACAGGTTTTTAATTCTTTTTGAAAGAAGGTTAGCGTGTTTTTCGGGAGCACCCAAATGAGATAATTCAGTAGACCAGATGAAATAGGAAAAAATTCAGTCCAAACCCAACTTTCTGGCTTGACGACTGCCCTTACTTTGAACAAGATATATTTTGCTTTCCATTTTTTATGTCAACTTTTGGCTTATAATCCCTTCCAATATCACCACTGCACTATGAAATGGCAATTTAATATGGTTTTGAAACCACCCATTTTTTCAATCCAGAATTCCCTGAACTTTATAATTTCGTCTCCCTCAATCCAAAGCCTCCCTATTGTAAGAAAGGCAGACATAGTAACAGATCTCAACACTGACAGTGTATTTCCCTGGATGCAAACACAAAGCTGACTTGGGTAATCACTCATTAGGAACAGAGCAGTTTGATGCTAGAGAGCCTGCCAGCCAACAAAGCAACTGCAGGATAATAACAATTCCAAAGATGAACATAAATTCCTTAACAGTTCCCATAATTCTGCATGCCATCACACTACTGACCTCCTTGCTGCAGTCATCCAGTTATCTAGATTTCTAGCTATTAAAAATAGTGCTGTGATTAAAGATTGCAAATGAGTAACTAAAGAAAATAGCTGGGCCTAAGCTTCCTGCATCTGTTGGCACCATATGTCCTGGAGAACACCCGTGTGTGAAAAGGTAATTGGAGAGGTGGAAAATGATCTCCAGAAACTCACCACAGTCTGTTTCTTCTGCAGCATTTCTAAATGTTCCACGAGTCCCTCATCAGCCACGTCAAAGGGTGTCTGGCCCTGGTGCAACGAGAGGACACAAGAGGATATCTGAGATGGCACAGTGGTAATATTCCAAAAAGTCCTACTTACCAGTGCATATGCTCCACGTCCTCCCTCCCCAAATGGTGAGTGACACTCTGTTTCACTCCAGAGCAAGGAAACCCATGTGAGAGTGATCATGGAATCACAGAGTCATTTTGGCTAGAAAAGACCTCTAAGATTATGTTCATGTTCAGTGAGCAATTTTTACCAGGGCAGTGCAGCTCCCTGGTCGCTGCTGCTCAAACCCAACAGCCAGGACTATGTTTGAGTTTCCAAGTTTGTAAAAAGGACACTCTTGTACTGAGAGGGAATGTGATCAACCTCTCACATTGGAGATCAGGGAAGGGTTCTTGCCCCAGAGAAGAACCCCAGGGGCACTGCCCAGGCTCCCCAGGGAATGAATGGGCACAGCCCCGAGGCTGCCAGAGCTCCAGGAGCGTTTGGACAACGCTCCCAGGGATGGGGTGGGATTGTTGGGGTGCCTGTGCAGGGCCAGGGGTTGCACTCCATGATCCTTGTGGGTCCCTTCCAGCTCAGGATATTCCTGATTCTGTGTTACTTTATCATCATGTATTTAAAGGTTCTGAAAGGCTTCCAGCAAGCCAAAAAATTTGGGATCCATTTCCACATCCATGGGCATTTATAAACTACAACAAACCACAAAAAATACTCTAGGGCACAAACCAAGAAATTGGTTACATTTTCACCATAACTAAAGCTCTAAATGCCATTTCATTAACAACACACCATGAAACCCGATGGCTACAAGTCAAAAAAATAAAAGGCAGCCTTGTCCATCTGACCCAACAAGGAGACAATTCTGGACTGGAAGGAGCAGGTAACGCAACAAATACAACTGTGGCTGTTTCTTTTCAAGTATGGCCTGATACAAGACCCCAGACACATCCTGAACACTTTGGAAAAGCACCTGATGACATTTAAACAGAAAGGATTCCCCATATTTTGGGTGCCAAAAGCCTTTCACCAGGCTGAAAGGGCTCCTCATGGAGCATTTGTGTTCCAGCAGTTTCTGGCACACCTGGAACACACAGGGCCCTCTCTTACCACATCCTCCTGCCTGCCTTCATCCCCTGGTGCTCCTCCAAGCACATCCAACCTTCTCTCCTCCCCCAGAGGCTGCCATGGCACACCTGACCCTGCTCCAGTGGGAAGCAGCTCACAGACCAGTGTGGACATCCCAGCAGGGATGGGAACACCAAGAACAGCCCTGGAACAAGCTCTTGAAAATCCAAGGGCTCTTCAAGGAAAAACCTGCAACTATTAGAAAGGAAGAGAAATGCTTTTTCTCCTTTTCTTCCATCTTATTTTTCTTCATTCATGTCTCACAAATCTTCAATTTCCTTTTTTATTACCAATGCATAGAACAGGGAGGATTTAAAGCTGCCAGTTTCTCCTGGGTTCACTTGTTTTCAGTGCCTTATACCTCAATATTAGTATATTATTTTGCACTCCAAGACTGTTTCATTGTTGCCGTTTGATTTCTCAGGGTTACACTAACTCAGGATGGCACAGATCAGCCCCTATCCCTTCTTACAAGCTCAGTCCATAAGTTTAATCAGGTCAATTTCCCATATTTGAAATCTTTTCTGCCTTCCACCAGTCAAGATTCTTCATTTTTGATGTTTTTAAATTATTCAGTGCACAGGCAAGGAGAACTGCTGTGACTTTGTCACAATGTTGGATCACCACGTTGGATCTCTTACGAGACCCCACCTGGAGCTCTGTGTCCAGCTCTGGAGCTCCCATCTCAGGACAGACCTGGACCTGCTGGAAAGAATCCAGAGGAGGCCACTAAATTGACCACAGGCCTGGAGCCCCTCTGCTCTGGAGCCAGGCTGGGAGAGCTGGGGGTGCTCACCTGGAGAAGAGAAGGCTCCAGGGAGACCTTAGAGCCTTCCAGTGCCTAAAGGGGCTCCAGGGGAGCTGGAGAAGGACTTGGGACAAGGGCTGGAGGGACAGGACAAGAGGGAATGGCTTCCCACTGCCAGAGGGCAGGGATAGATGGGATATTGGAAGAAATTCCTCCCTGTGAGGGTGGTGAGGCCCTGGCACAGGTTGCCCAGAGAAGCTGTGGCTACCCCATGCCTGGAAGTGCCCAAGGCCAGGTTGGATGGGGCTTGGAGCACCCTGGGCTAGAGGAAGGTGTCCCTGCCCACGCAGGGGGTGGGACGAGATGAGCTTTAAGGTTCCTCTGAACCCAAACCAGTCTATGATTCCATGATCATGCAGCAGGCAACAGCTGATATTAATCTGGCTATAGAACACCCTGCATTAGTTGTGTACTGACCAGCTTGTTCCTGATGTCCATGTCACACAGAGCCTCAGCCAGGATGGAACACGCTTCCTTCACTCCCCAGTGAGCAGCAGCGTGGAGCGGAGTCCAGCCATCATTGTCCTGGACGTTCAAATTAAACCCAGCCTGGATCAGGAGCCTGAGGAAAGCAGCAGGATTGATCTCTACTCATCAGGAACGACTTCCTGACAGAGCAGAGTTTCCCCTATTAGGCACCAAGAGGGCAGCCTGGCTCCCTAACAGCCAGGAGCTTCTGGACCTGGTTATTAACCAAAGCAACATCCCACGTGATGTGCTTGAAACTGTAATGGAAAGGGCAATGAACGAAGAGTGACTTAGATGTGAAACCTGCTGGAACATGTCAAACTGATAATGTTCCTTTTCAGCCTGTCCTGATTTGGGAGAACACCTTGATTTCTCATCTGGCATTGGTGACCCAGTCTGAACTCCTGCTCCAGAGGAGGAGAGAGCCTGGACTGGCTCGGGTGCTGAGCACACAAATAGCATCCCTGCAACTGCCATCCCTGTGCCAGGGAGCCAAGCACAGCACCTGCCAGGAGAGGGACATTTGGGAACTGGAGCTCGAGCTTGGTTCTCCAAGAGCACAAGGCCACAGTGTGGGGTGGTCCACAAGGAGACCAACAGGACTGCCAGGGAAGCACCAGTGACATTGACAGAGGTGAAATTTGTATGCTAAACAACCCTCATTTGGATTAAACAACCCCAAATGCATTTTTTCAGAGTAGTCCTTGCACAGTTCAAGCAAATCTTCCACAAGTGAGCCTGCCTGGGATCTCCTTTCCTTACCCTCCCTGCTGTGCCCCTTCCACCCTCCCTTCTCCATCAGAGCAGAACACTGGTGTTTCGCAGCACCTGGAGCTTGAATATTTAACACCAAAACAAACACAGGAGGGTCAGGGGTAGCCTGGAGCTCCAGAGCCATGTGCACACTGGTGTGGCAGTGATCAGGTGAGAGCACTGAGCAGCTCCTGTACCAAAACTATTATCCAGGCTGCTTAAATATTGAAGAACATCTCAGGGAAATTCTGCAAGTCTGATAAAACTGCTCCTGAAAACTTCCATTGTGGGAAATTTCCCCATCCCGAGCCACCACTGCACAGCATGAGGGAAATCCAGCACGACCCCAACATGGCACCAATGGCTTGGAAACTCCTGCAGCTTTACACCAATGTGCTACTGTGCTAAATAAAACACAGTCACAGCAGAGCAGCTGTGGGCTTCTCTGTGAAAGAAATTGTAAATTAGGTGCTGAGTTTCTGTTGATTTTCCAGCTGGCAGAAGGGAGAAACAGACCTGCTAAGAGACTCAAGGTCACAGACAAATTCCATGTCTCATTTAGAGTTAGCTGGCTCCTGGCTGTCAGCCCCTTTGGTTTAAGTCACTAAAGCTCTGCATTTGAACTTCAGCACAGCCATCACATACACAAGAGCGCAACAATGTCAGCTTGCTGTGAGATGTGTTTATCATTACCACAATTAATGCCAAGGAGAGGCTGTCCAGAACTAAGTCACCCTGCACACACTGAACTTCATCAAGGAGCACGGGATTCACAACCCTCCCCTGACAGGCCACGGGACCAACACCTCAGATTCAGAGATATTACATTTCTACTCACATGAGCTGTGTTAGATTCCTGTTCTTGGGCACAGTACAGGCACAGACAGCTCATCACTCAATTATAATTTCTAATGACTGAATACAAATCAGAAACATGGAGTACAATAAAATGCTTGAGCTTGATATGAAACAGCTCTTAGACATCAAGTTATGTCACTTAAAATTATGAAATTTAGGATCAATATAGACAAACACTTCCAGAATGGATTTTAACGTGGGCAATAGAGTAACCTTGTAAAGACTATTTACAAGAGCATGTAGTAACAAGACAACGGGGAATAGATTCCCATGGACAGAGGGCAGGGTTAGTTTAGATATGAGGTAAAAATTCCTCCCTGTGAGGGTGGGGAGGCCCTGGCTCAGGCTGCCCAGAGAAGCTGTGGCTGCCCCATCCCTGAAAGTGTCCAAGGCCAGGCTGGATGGGCTTGGAGCAAACTGGGCTAGTGGAAGGTGCCCAAGGCAGAGGGTGGGACAAGATGAGCTTTAAGGTTCCTCCCAACCCAATCCAGTCTGGGATTAGATGATCTCTATGTTTATGGGCAGCTCCACCCACACACAAAGAGCAGAGAAGAAAGCTTTATTTTTGGAAACCATAATTTGACATTACCTGTAATAATATTAATGTTTTTTACCAGGAAACCCTACACTGGGCAAGTTTATGTTCATAATAATCTTGTTAGTGCCAGGGCAGCAGAGCTGTCAGGTGCTGGAATCCCTCTGCCACTGCAGGAGCAGTAGCATGAAGGGGCAGAGGACAGTGAGATGGGAGTGGACACTGCATTTTCCCACTAGACTGGTCATGTTTGTGACTGTCATGCAGTGTGTGTCGTCACTTTGTATGTCAAAATTATACTTTCATCCCCTAATACTATTCAACTTGCTAGTCCTAAAACTATTACTCTAACAGTGAAAATTAGACCTTGTGATTAGAAAAATTAGAGATCTCTTAATTTATGCCTCACTCTCAGAAAAGCTTTCATTACTTCAAAAAGGCCTGGAGGTATGAAAGGGAATCCTCGAGTCCCTGTGTATTTCTGGGTGAACCACTGTGGTTGGACACATTAAACCACAGAGCTTTTTGAGAAACAGCAGCCTGAAAATCTCAGTATGGAACAAATTTCTCTGAATGTAAAGCAAGATGTCTTCTTAGCCTTAATTTCACGCATCAGCCCTGGGAGGAGCTCCTACCTCATGACTTCAGAATAGCCCTTGGCTGCAGCAACATGAAGAGCTGTGGCTCCTGTCCGGGGCTGCTTTATATCCTCAATTCTCCCACTGTTCAGCCACTGCCGGGCATCCTGGAGCATTTGCTGCTCCTCTTCTTTCCTTGACAGGTCTAGGTCTACACCTAAGGGGGTGAAGCACAGAAGAAGAGACGAACAAGAGATGAAAGCTCTGAAGTACTTGTTAAACTTACCTTACGTTCCACTTGCTATAAAATATTAGTAAACTATTTCTGATCTTCCACAAAACAATCAACAAAAGCCACTTCTATGAACTGGGAGAGCTCCTGTGTCATTGACAGAGACTTCAAAAACTGTTTGAGTTAAAAATTTTGAAAGTTGGGCCAGTGGTTGCAACCCAGCCCAATTAACTTAAAAGCTCAGCTGAGCATTAGGGGTAGAAGGATTGAATTCTCCACAGGCTGTGTCCTAGACTGAAACAACAGAGTCATGAACAACAGCTTAACTGACTGAATTGACCTGTAGTGAGGGTACAATCTACAGGGAAGGTCTGAGGATCCTCAGATGTCTCCTGCAAGAGCACGGTGACCCCAGCTCTGTGCTCATTCCAAATTCTGGACACTCTGCACATGACACACACATGGATCTGCACTGCTCCAGAGGCATTCATGACAAGCATGCTGAGAGAAGTACTGAGTTATTCCACTGAGCAGCAAACCCCCAGACTCCGACAAAACACAATTTGAAATCATTTTGGCATGAGAAGGCCAGAAGAAATCTACTCTGACGGCCTAAGCGACTGCTTAGGGGCAGGTGGAGATGTGGAGAGGCAGGGGGATGACGTGGAGAGGGAGGTGTGTCTGGCTGACAGACTGTGTCAACTGTCATTAAACCAATGAGAGGCAAAACCAACCTTGACTTGTTTTCCTAAGTGGAGTTTTCACAGTAATGAGATCACGGAAGGACAATATATCAATCACAAGCATTGATACTGATCCAAACGGGATTAATCAGAGTAGAACTCTCCCACTCAAGAAAAAATACAAACAAGAAGATGACAAACCTCAAAAATCAAGAAGGGTCCTAAAAAGCAAGTGTCCTTATGGATTAATACTTTCAGCATAAGAATTACATGATTGCCAATTAAATTATGGGGCATTAGGTTTAAAACAGAACCAAGGAAAACACTTAGCTCAGAGTCTGAGCTGTGAGACCCACCACTGCAGGATTTTGCAAAGATCAGAAACAAACTGGCTTCAGACCAAGGACTAGACAAGTTTGTAGCTATTACACACAATGCTGAACATGTTGGAGTTCCCAAGGGGGGCTGCATGAGCTCAGGAAACCGAGAGCCACGGGGCACTCACAAGTACACAGAAGGCCAGTTTGGCTCAGGAATTTCTGGAGGCACAGTGGCTGGAGGGTGGGAGGGGAGTTGTACACACTTGAGCTGTTGTTACAGTCTGCAGCAGGCATCTGCTCACAGCCCCCACTGAGGACAGGCTGCAGAGCTGGACAGATGCTTATTTAAAGTTCAACCCCATTTCCTCCAGCAGTTATGATCCTTTAAACTGTGTGATGGGAATCTTCTTGGTGGAGACAGATGGTTGTTTCAGGGCATCTTAGCAGGATGCCACTAATATGGTGAGGCAATGCAAGCAGAATCCCAAAAAAGTGTCAGGCAAAATACCTGCAGGTGAGGCAGAATCACTGCCTCAATGTTCTGTAAGGTTTCAACCACATTATTGCCAGGTTCAAGAGCATTTAAGGAACCTGAAGGTGCACAAGTCCATGGAACCTGGTGAGATGTACCCATGGGTCCTGAGGGAGCTGGTGGAGGAAGTGCCTAAGTCACTCTCCTATTTGAGAAGTTGTGGCAGTCTGGTGAAGTTCCCACAGACTGGAAAATGGGAAACATAACCCCCATTTTTAAACAGGGAAAAGAGGAAGACCTGGGGCACTACAGGCCAATTGGCCTCTCCTCTGTGCACAGCAAGATCATGGAGCAGATCCTCCTGGAAACTGTGCTAAGGCACATGGAAAATAAGGAGGTGACTGGTGACAGCCAACCTGGCTTCTCTGAGGGCAAGTTGTGTCTGACAAATTTGGTGGCCCTGGAACATCAACACAGGTGACAAAGCAGTGAGGGACTGACCCCTTCCTAACTATACCATAAAAAATAAAGTAACCACCACGTGTCAGAATGTATCTGATAGAGGGACTGGATGCAATCCAGCACGCAAGCAGCCCCCCACACCCCCAAACCTGCAGGAATAAAATAATCCAGACTGGAAAGAGTCTTTGGGGGTCTGTAGCCCAAACATCCACTCCAAGGAGGGTAACTTCAAAGCCAGATCAACCAGCTCAGACACAAATGCAGCTGAGCTTTGACTATGTCCAAGGATGGAAGTTCCAGGAATTCCTTGGGTTCCTTTTCCAACATTCTTGATGAAATTCATAGACACGATTTAAACTTCTCACACACACATGCAGACGTTCAACCACTCCTAAATGAATTCCGTGAGTATGAAGAAAGTTTTAGACTGATAAAGCATTTCTTAATCTTAACATCGGCCCAAAACTATTCTTCAGCCAGGGATGTTCGTGCAGGGACAGCCTGGAGAGCAGCCTCTCAGCCGGGCACACATGATGAGAAAGGGGATATGGCAGAAGAAAACAAGGAAAGATCAGGATAAAGCATGTCACTCCAGGCCTGGAATATCCATTTCCTGGTCCCTGCCTTCGGCAGTCTTGTAAATCTCACCTCGGTTTTATCAAGTCTTAGTGAAACAAGACCTTTCATTGATATCAGAGGTCAGAATTAAATCTCACTTTAAAAAGAACTAGATTTGATGAATCAGATTTCAGGACTGTGGTATCTTGCTTTGAAGAATCCCAAACACAGACACGACAAACCTCCTGCATCTGCTCCACTGTCCTGAGAGCAAAGCAAAATTTGTCTGCTGCTTCCTGGGCCAGATCTCAGATCTCTTCACCGACAGCCAGCAAGGCAGCAGAATTCTCATACAGAAACTCTTAGGGGTCTCAGGGCTCACATATTCAAGCCCTTCCTTTACCTTGTTTCTTGACTTGCTCCAGAAGCAGGTCCTTCATGGCCGCCTCCTCGGCGATGTCGGACGGGACCTCCCCCTCGCTGTTCACAGCAGCCACGTTGGCCCCGTGGCTGATCAGGTACCTGCAGCAAGGACATCCAGGCCAGCACGTCACACCTCGTGTGCTTGGCTTCAGAGCAATGACACAGGCAATCAAACAGCACGACAAAGTATTTGCCTTGCTCATGCAAGTTCAATTACCAAATGAGGAGCTTATTCTTAGCCAATTTCTAGACTAAAAAACATTCATTGTAAATGCAAGGTCCGTGCCAGGGGCTCACAGTTTTTCTTTCTCCATAGTTACTTAAATACCCCCATTCTTGCATTAATCTGGTTGATTATCCCTTTTTTTTTTTGAAGAAAAGGAAATTATACTAATTAAAAAAAAAGCCTCATCAAGTATCATACATTTTTAAATTTGTCCTTCTATAACTTTACCAAAAGTTCATTCAAGAACAGATGTCTTCTTTGGTTTGTACATCTTTTAATCAGTAAAATTCTGAGAAGTAAAAGAAGTATCTGTGTAAGCACACAAATATAGGAGGGTGAGGTTGCTTGGTTTTATAAGTTATTTTCAATGCATTTAAGAAATAATTATCTTAATTCAAATTTTGGAAACTTTCTGGTAGCTGTGGTGGACTAAATATATAAGCACAGTACGACTGGTAAAGAATAATGGGTTGGTGTTCAGCCTGGAGAAAAGGAGGCTCAGGGGGGACCTTGTGGCTCTGCACAACTCCCTGGCAGGAGGGGGCAGCCGGGGGGGTCGGGCTCTGCTCCCAGGGAACAAGGGACAGGACAAGAAGAAACGGCCTCAAGTTGTGTCAGGGGAGGTTCAGGTTGGATACTGGGGGAACTTTCTTTCCAGAAATAGTGGTCAGGCCCTGGCACAGCTGCCCAGGGCAGTGGTGGAGTCACCATCCCTGGAAGTGTTCAAAAAATGAGTGGATGTGGCACTTGAGGTTTAGTGGTGAAAATATTGGTGGTGCTGGATTGACAGCTGAACTTGAAAGTCCCCACTTAACCACAGCACTGCTCACACCAGTCTGTCTGTGGTAAGGAAATGCAGTCAGGGAATCCCAGCCTGGTTTGTGTTGAAGGGACCTTAAAGCCCATCCCTGCTGTGGCAGGGACACCTTCCACTGGACCAAGCTGCTCCAAGCCCTGTCTAACCTGGCCTTGGACACTTCCAGGCATGGGGCAGCCACAGCTTCTCTGGGCACCCTGTGCCAGGGCCTCCCCACCCTCACAGGGAGGAGCTCCTTCACTACACATCCCTGTACCAGCTACCCCATTTCCTTTTTGCTTGGCATTTTAGCTAAAGTATCTAATGAATCATAAGACAGTCTAATGGCAGCAGCAAAAGGCAACCAGTTGAAGGCTTCACCTTAATCCTCAGAAGTTCAGAATTCAATACCAAGAGAAAAGCACCTATTTTCAGCATTGCTTTCCAAAGCATTGTACAAGGCTCAGAGTATCCATCACCTGTGTACCTGCTCTGAAGAGAAAGGCACAGGGGAAAGTGTTATAAATACCCAGAATAGCCCCAAACTCACTCACTCTGCTATGTTCAGGTAACCACACGATGCCACTGCATGAAGAGGGGTCCAGCCCTCGTTGTCTTGCTGGTTCACATTGGCTCCATTTTCTACCAGGAACTTCACCATGTCCAGGTTCTCATCAATACAGGCCTGAGGGAGGAGGGGATGGGATGTCCAGGGTGGGAAGGATTAAAGGAAAAAGGAAGAGAGAAAAAAAAATGGTGTTGGTGTTAAATCAAACATACAAACATACAACCCTCATTGGCAGCAGGCAATTTCTGGGTTGAACTTCCCATACTGTGAGCAAGCACACCTTAAAGCCTCGGGTAGCTTCAATTCATGAACTAAAACAAATTAACTTCAGAACTTGCAAAAATTACTTGTAACTCAGAGTTCCCAGATGGACAGCCTCTGAATTTGCTCAAACTTCACTTTTCACCACTGATCTCCTTCCTCTCTTGCACACAGTTCCCTCCCCACAGCGGGGATGCCGAAATGATGGATCTGTGTTAGTTTTAGGTACGGCATCAAATCCCTCTAAGCAAGGCATGCTGTTTCTTTACTCAGATTATATTGGTCCTCAAAATGTCAGTGAATAAAGGTTGTAACAGTGAACACAATGAGGCCTCACTAGGGGCGGGGACGAGAAGGGAAAGCAGCAGCTTCAGGAGCCAGACCAAAGCAGCCCAGTTAAAGAGGTAATCATTGCAAAAGCAGAGTTCTAGAGAACTTAATAATGTCTTTATTCAGTAGTATCTCTTTGTTTTCCTGAGTCTCACCCAGGAAACTTTCTCTGTTTGTTCTACAGCCCCATGAGCTGCTGAAGAGAATGACAGCCCTTGATTAGCTGCTGTAGTCATTCCTGAGCCTGCATTTACAGAGAGCTCCCTGCTTTGAAGCTGCCAGAAGAAAACCTAGCTTGATTTTCAAGTCTCAGCAGTTCTGTTGGGTGGAATTCCTCCTTCCTCAAATTCCTGGCTCCAGCATGTTCTGTGTTGCATTTACAGTTCACTGGAAGCTGCTATTCAAGGATGAGCTGGCAACTTAATACACACATCCAAATGCGTGTGCCTCTGCTGGGAAGCACGGGGCACGAGCAGGAGGTGCAAGGACTGCTTTTTACTGCATGTCCATCCCCAGGCAGAAACCTAGCTCCTCATTACTAGAGAGGGAAACAGCTTGTCCAGAATCCCTCCAAAATCCCAACATTTGATCCTTTTGCATAGCTTGATGTGGGCACATCTATTGTTTACAGCAGTCAGGTGACTCCCAGATGATCCATCTAAAACGAGCAGCACTGACTCTCCATCCATTCCTGTCCCAGCAAGAAATAAAAATGAGGAAATCCTCTCGAATCAATATCCACACACACCAAAAAGAAACAGTCCTGGTTTATCGACAAGTTCATCTGTGCTGCATTGCTCATGTCAAAGGAGAGGCATGTCCTGGACCAGGTCAACCAGCTCTTGCTATTTTTACTGCAAGGAGAGAGTTGGACTGGACAATCCTTGTGGAGCTTTTCCAACTCAGGACACTCTATAATTCTCAGTGAAAATCCCGAACTGTCCCCTTAGGACACAATCATGAGTAACTCCTCCATTTACTTGGTTCACAAGCAGCCACGCACAAGCCCAGCTTTGAAATCTCCAAGGAAGCACGTTCCAGATAACTAGCTCCTAGTGCAGGTACTGGGCAAACATGAGACAACACAGGAACATCCACAGCATGGCAAAGGATGCCCCAGGAGCAGGCTCAAGTCCCAGCTGAGCCTGTGCTGAAGTGTCAATGTGTTTCCTGGCCCTGATTTAGACTGGTTTACCTGAACCTTGGCCAGAAAAGCACAAGCAGAAGTCTAGAAGTCATTTACTTCAGGGGCTGCTCCAAACCCAGAATGGCTGAGCCCAATCCGGACTGACTCCATACCCCCTACTCAGTCCATCAACACCCTCCCACCCTCAGGCCCAAAACAGTTTTGTCCTGTAAACCCTGCTCTGAGGGGCTTCTCTTAGATTATTTCAAGCAGTAAAATTGGTGAAAAAAAGCCCAACACAAACAAAAAATCTTGGGGACTGAAGAGCATCGCCACAAGACTGGAGGAGCCCCGGGTCCGAGCATGATGGGGCAAGACGTGGTTACATCTTAGCACTGTGGATGCAAACCAAGTTCTACCACCAGCCTCAGGAGCAAGGGTTTGATCTTCCTTTAGTTTAGCTGGTCTGACCCCCTGCTCAAAACAGGGCTAAATCTTGTTAGATCACATTGCTCAGGGCCTGCTTCAGTTCAGTTTGCAGGGATGGAGACTCCCTATCCCCATGCTTCACCATCCTCTCTGTGGGTAATTCTTCTCACAATCTTATCAGGATTTTCCTTGCAACTTGTTCCGGCTGCTTTGCAACACAGACGTAGCCTCCAAGTGTCAGCAGGTGATGAGGGCAGGAAACACAAGCCAAATATTCCTACTGTCCAGGGGAACTACTGCGTGCCCAATATGCAAGTGATTAATTTTAAGACATACTGTAAAAAGGATAAACTCCTGATTTCCATAATCCTGCAAACTACACAAACCAATCTATTAATGTCTTCTGTCTGTACCAATGCACTGAAATGCAGCAGGAAGGTAAAGGATGTGACGCAGGCAGAGGTGGGCATGGCTATACATGGATCCATAATAATCCCTCTTCAGCTCAAGCAGAAATTCTTTGAGAATTCAAGTCTGAGCCCGCAAAACTCAGATCTAATCTCTGTTTTACTGCCACTCATATTTATTGTGATTTACTTCAAGCTTTCTCCCAACACACCTCAAACTGCACTTAACATCTTCCTGATGAGTTACTTACATTTTGACCTGGGAACACCACCAGTGTTGACTTCATCTAAAAGCATAGCGCTCTGGAAATAGCCAGGAAAGGTTCGCCCACGCAGTGGTTTTCTTTTGGGCACAATCCCTTCTGGCTGCCCACAATACCAGAGCCTCACAGAGGAATTTTATCAGCCAAGGCAGCGAGGTGGATGGATGATTCCTGCCTGTGCACACTCACTACTCTGCTGGGTTTGTTCAAGTGTTACCTGCAGCTCGAGCGTGAATCTAAATTTAGACTGAAGAATGTCTCTAGAGCGTGAGCTTTGTATGTATTTGACAGAGAATTATATTTACACTGTTCATCAAATACACCCACTACATCTGCATAGCCTGGGAATCAGCCAAGGGAAAAGCACGTTCCTGCTCAAGCCACTGGATAAACTGAACTCTAAAGGTAAATACCTGTTTAAATGCATAAAAGAGCCCCTGTCACTCTTCTAAATTTCTCCCTGTTACTGGCCTTGCTGTTGTGCTGGTCCCCATCCCGCCTGGTTCTGACGGAATGCATGCTAGAACCAGCAGGATAATGGGATCAGTCCCCACTTGTTACTACACTGAAATCTGCAGTGATTTGCCTCTCCTGGCTCCTGCAGAGAGCAATCGATGATGAGGGGTCAGGGCTCTGTGGGTGCTGGCTCCCAAGGGAGCCAGGACCATTTAACACTTGCTGTCTGCATTTACCACCAAGAGAAAGCCAAGTGCAAAAGTGGAGTATCCTTAATGGAGCAGCAGAGTATTCTTTAAAACATAAGAGAAACAACCCTCCTCCACTCTTCCGTAGTTCATGAAAAGCTGATCAAGGTATGTGATCAAGGAAAAGCTGCTGTTCCACCTATGTGATCCAGCCATGGGAGACTGCCTGGCAAATATTGATTTTAGTATGAGCTGATGACACACAGGAATAGAACTGAGACAGACTGGAGTAACATGAACAGTTTTTTAAGTGATGGGTATGACCTTGCCTACCTCAAATACCAAAATGCAAGAATTTTTTGCATTGTTGTATCATTATCATCATGCTACTAATTACATTGGCTGAGATTTGGAAAAGTAAGGTGTAAAAGGAGTTTCCAAAAATGGCATTTGACAAAAAAGTACTGAGTAACTCCTGCTCAGCTCTGAAAATCTCATCATGGTGTCATGTAAGAAAATATCAGGGAAGGGATTATTTACGTATTTTTTTAGTCAGACACCCTAAAAGAATACACTTCTCTTATCTTAGCATGATATGACATGTTTAACACAACTCAGAGCAAGAATTATGAGGTCAACAACTTGGATAATGAGTAAAATTGATAACTTCTAAAGATCTTCTGAATTTTAAGAACTTTAGAAAGCCTTTAAAAGTGTTAAGACAGATTAAATGGCAGCTTTTAGGGGTTGCAATCTATTTCTGTGTGTACTTCTAAGTTATTAACTGATTAACACTGATGTTATCAGGGAATTCATACTTGCACATACATTAATGGTATTAATAGTTTCATACATGACATCATTTAACTAAGATACACACTAAAGAACAAAATTCTCACTGTTTAGAAGTACTTAGGGCACACGTTTGTCCACCTAAAATTTTTGAGAGCCCTGACACCCCTCCAGCACATCTCTGCTGTGTGTTTTCTTGTGCAAATCTACTGAAATTAAGCCCTGTGGCCAGCCTGTAGGAAAACGCCTTCACTGGGGTTCAGGGGTACAGCTCACCTTCAGGCTGAGCCAACTGGGTTACCTGAGGTTACTGGAGGAGGAAAAGAGGACAAAGAGGAAGTGAAGGGGTAGATGTGTCCTCCTGGAAGGACTACTAATCCTCCAACCTTAAATTTCAGAGAGGGGATACGTTTAGTAACCCGAGAGGATCTATTGCTATGCAGAGTTCTCCTCTCTTATTTGATCTGTCATTCCTTAGGAACATGGTAAGGACCACGACCTCGGGGAGCAGAGTCACAAAGCAGACACCTGCCCTCAGCCCCCAGAGGGAGGAGAGATAGTCAAAAAGAGCTGGTTGAGAAGTAATGTTGCCTTTTTGGTGGGTAGTTACTTCATGTGAGGAAACACTCCCTTCTCTTAAACTGCCCTTGGAATCAAGCATGAAGAAAAATAGAGGGATAGGCTTAATTCTTTCCATATCAGGCCTTGCTAACCCTCAGCTGCTTGGTTCACATGTAGGAGAGGCTAAAAGCAAGGTTAACTACAGAGCATAGCAATTTTGTCTTTAAATTTTTAATTCCTTCTTTATCCTCTGCCTCTGTACAAGCTCTAACACAACCTTCAGGGTGATGTGACGGGGTGGGAGCACAGGGTGAGTATCTTTCCCTCTCATCATGGATCTTCAGCAGGCTAATCTCTTGCCATCCCTGTATTTTTCTTGGCAGTTGATAAGCTTCACAGGCTTCTGGAATGGCACTAATGTATTACAGTTTTAGCAGTCCTTGATGCAAACCGCATCCAGTGCCCAGAATTACCCACTCAACACGCAAAGAAAGTTTGGCTCATAGGATTTAAATCCCAGGCATTGCTGGGCAACTCTCCATCCCCAGCTCATGGTGTTCCTCCAGCTCCTGGCAGGAGACCAGCATTTAGCAGTTTTTCCATAGGGAGGAAGTGCTCAGTTTCTAAAATTTGCAGATATGGCATATTAGCTTCCCCCCTTCGCAGCTAACAGGTGGAGCCCTTTCCAGCCAGGGGCACTCGCTGCAGATTTGAGTTTTGCCAGGAGCTGTTGCCAAGGCATTCTTCTTCCGAGCATGAAGTTTACATTACAGTAACGAAACGGGGACACCAGGAAATGGGACAGAACAACTTGGCTCGTCTGGCAAGGCTTGTCCAGCAACCAGACAAAATCTGATCTTATCTTGAATGAAACCTCATTATTACAATGGTGTTGTGTTTGCTCTTTCCTCCGAGCACCCAGAACGCACAAGCACCACTGAGCCCTGATGAGTATCTGCTCCAGCTGCCTGCCAAGGGTTTGGTTTGCATATCTCCTGGGCATCCCCTGGGACAGAGACTGGAGGATCAGGGAGGAAAAGGAGACAGATGGGATGAGACTGAGGGTTCAGAGGACTGGGAATGGAGCTCCAAGAAGGTGTGAACAGTGTGACACTGCTCACTTTCTAGGGGTGCATCACATTTAGCAAAGCCCCAGCCTAGGACTGGTGTTCCATTCCACTACATATTAGACACACACAGGATAGCAGTGAGGAGAGCAACTAAACCACCTGACAAATTCCTAAAAAATTGCTTGGGATCAGCTGAGATGAAAAAAAAAAGTATACCTTTTCACCTCCACAAGGAGAAAAGTGGTTACAAACCCGAAGAACACAGGAGCCAGGCAGTAACTGCACATCCGCAGTGCTGCCACAGGCACCCATGTGAAGGTGGTTGTTTTCTCCACAACTTACTCAATTCTCGCTGGTTTAACATAAATACATGAACAACATTCAGTGCAGCTGTTTGCAGGCAGAACAGTTCTGCCCAGGATGTCAGTGAGAGCCACTCAGCAGCAGGGCCACGTCCTGCCCTGTGCATGCACAAGGCGCTGGCCCTGCCAACAGCAACACCTGTAACAAGGGGGAACCTGGCTGGGAGCACACGGTGCTACTCCCTGCAGCCCCTCTGAGCCAATACTTAGTTTACAAATAATGCGTCACATCCCCCAGTGTCATATGATCATGGGATAAAGCAGCATGCAGGAGCTTGGAATCAGCCAGCCAGGAAACCTGTAATAACTGCTGTGGGCTAACTTTGGCTGTATTTAATTCCCTGGTGTTCCTTATGTGGTTGGTTGGGATTTGAGAGAGAGAAGCCATGCATTTGCTCAAGGCAGAAGGAAGATGCAGGAAGGGGAAAGCAGAAAGGGCTGCGTGCTTGGCTGCTGTGCTACGTGTTTCTACTATGAATACCCCAGTCTTGCGACAGAACCCAGTCTCGGTGACTTCTCTGTGCACAAGAGTGAAAATCTCGTAATCCTACCGTGTCGGATCCTCGGGTAGCAATCCCCATGGTTCCCACATGGAAATCATACTTGGCAGTTCCCCTTGTCACACATAAATGCAATACATAAACTGGCTGCTCAGGCACATGCTGGCTTTTGAAACGGAGTACGAGAGACGCCGGGCCAGGAGAGGCCATGCTTCAGCTCTTCTTGATTACTCCAGGAAATACCCATCTCCAGAGCCTCCCAGCACTATGGTACCTCTTGCCCTGTGCAAAATGTTGCTGCTGCTAAATCAGATTGCTCATGAAACCCCCATTAAAAATTACTCTACTAGACTCTCCTTCAATCTAGAAATCAAGTGTTGAACCATGTTCAAAGCTCTTTACACACCCAGTGCTTCCTTGACATGGTTTGCTTCCCTCTGTTCCATCACCGATCCAAATTTCTGTAACTCTTGAGTCAAAGTATTGACAAACACCTCTGAGAGTCTTTCAAACAAATGCACATCCATCATTCTTACACTGATCTTCAGGAGCCTTCTCCATACATCAGTGTGCCCAGAAAGCCACTCCATCCTTCCATATGGTGAAACCACCTATAATTCAGATGGAGAGACCCTCAGAGCAGGGACCATCTGCTATTGCTTGAAGAGCACCCCAGGGCCAGTCAGGTACAGAACAGCAACAGACACACCATGGAATCGCTGCAGTTGGAAAGCACCTCAGGAGACTCCTAATCTAGTGCCTCCAGTGCCAGCAGAGAATTCTCCTCGCCCTTCCAGGCTGTGGATTTGTGTGTGGATTATCACAAGCGCGTGCATCTATGTTCATATAGATATACACAGACATTCATTCCTTGAAAATTCAGGGAACTCTATAATTGTGAGGAAGGACTAGAAGACAGATTTGTGCAGCCATTCTGATCCAGACCTGACTCACCTCCACAGCTTTGACATTTTAGGTGCCCAAGCCTCTGGCTTTTGCCTCCTAAATTATGTCCTCATGCTGAAAACCTGATGTAGACTCATTTGGGTGACAGAGGCTGCACCACCAAGGAGCTACAAAAAATTCTGCATCACACATGGGGTGAAAAAAGTGGGTTTTGCTCAGACAAACCAAGGGGAGACAGCACACTCAAATTATTAAAAGGTTTGCTTTGTGCTAAGTGAAGAGTCAAAGTGAATATGGGCCATCAAAAGCAGTAGTCTAAAAGCAGAATGGTTTCTGAGTGCATGTAAGTGCAGTCTGAATGAGCCCAAGACCACCACAAGAGCCCCAGCAGGTTTAAGTCCAGCTTGCCATGGTTCCTCCTGCCCAGCCATGTGCACCCACACCTTGCCTTGCACAGTATCGATTTCATCCACATTTTCAAAATGTAAAGACACAGATGTGCCCAGAGGGCGTTGCCTGTCCAAGCTGTGTGGGATGTGCCTGTCCTTTCCCACTGCCTGCAGACCAGCACAGATCCAGTGACACCAGGGTGAGCTGAACCCCACCCTCCAGGACTGACCGGCAGCCACAGGACAACCCTCCCGGAGCCAAGATCTACCAGGTCACTCCTTAACCTGAGCTTTGAGAGGGTTTTCTCTACAACAACTTTTTTTCTATAGGACAGGTGTAACAAGACCACTTTGAGGAGTTTTGGAAATGGTTAAGGGGTTCCTGCAAACCAGAGGCCCACACTGACACCAGCAGCTCCATTAACTGTTCCACACTGGGCTGGAAGCACTGGCAGGGCAATTCAGTCATGCTGTCACAGCACAGCCAAAGGGATTAAATGACAAGACTCACTTCTCGACTGTTCTCCTGTCCTAAGTCTAAAATATATGGAACAAGGTTAGCCAGGAGATGGAGGGAGTAAATCTTCCAGAGAATGCAAGTAAGAGTAAATACGTGATGTCAACATACACCTCAAACCCAGAAACGAAGGCAGGGCCGATGACAGCTGAACAGCATCAGGGTTAAATCTGTGAGCACAGAGAGAGGAGTTCACAGAAAACAAAGGGAAAAGAGCTCCCAAAATAGCCTGGCAACTGTCAGCACTCGGACTGTCAGCACTGGAAGGTATGACCTTGCCATGGTGTCCCATGATCACAGCTCTGCTCTTAAGGGGCTTCTGTCAGACCCGGCACTACCCAAAAATTCCACCTCCAAGTGATCCCCGTATCTCTGGCAGCACAGATTACACTCACCAGTGATTTGGGGAACAACAAACAGCTCGTACTGCTGCTCCTGCAAAACCACAGAGCTTTTGCACCTTCTCTTCTCTCTCCTCAGCCCTGGCTTCTGCGTGTCCTCATGCCTTGACACCCTGCATGGGCACTTCTGTACCACCAACCCAGCTTTAAAATCTTTATGCTTTAAAATCCTTGGCAAATCTAATTCTGAAACATTAGAACCAGCAGAAAGAGGTAAATTCTGTTTTAAAGAGAACAGGGGGAAAGGGAGCAAAATGAGATAAAAAGATTCACCTTCTAGTCTGATTAATTAGCTATGGAGGTTCATTTTTTTAACAGCAGTTGAGTCATACTTCTCATGTAAGCAGGAAGAGAGATATGGATTATGGCAGATTTTTCCATTGGAAAAAACCCCCCACACAACGAGAAGTACTCAGCAGTATCCATGTCAGTCATCAAAAGAAACCAACAACAAATCTCTTACAATGATTAGCACAACAAAAAACCCAGCGGAGCACATGGGAAGAGAGGAATACGTGCAAAGGCATAATTATACCATGAACGTAGCATTTCCAAGACAAAATAGCAGCATGAAATGTCAGGTGGAGAAGTGCTTTGAATAGAAGCCACATTTTGAAACTCCCCACACCTTCATATATGCACTGGGGCCATCAACTTATTTACAGGGAGTTAGATGTAAATACCTGCTGCACTAAAGCAGAGAAGGCTTGGCTAAATGTTTGTGGAATTCTTTAGAATTGCCAGGACTCCTGCATGCCCTGCAGTGACGGTGCTGCCAGCGAGTGCTGAAGCACCACACTTCGCTTCTCCCCGACTGGACAGGACCGTCCCTCACCGGGGCAGTCCCCAGAATGCCAAAGCTTCCAGCTCGGCTTCTGTGAAGAAACAGGAGCCACTGCGGGGAGGAAAGAGAAGGTCAGCTGGACACTCACACTCTGTGTTACTGAAAGGGGAGGGAAATGGGAAGAAAGCTAAATTGCTCTGCTTTTACCCTTGCTAGGATGCCAGGCACAGGCATGCAGGATTGCCAGCTCTTTGCCCCTCATTTAGCATTTCTAATCAAAGAGCATTTTGGCAAACCTAGGAAGATCAGCATGGACCACACAGACACAGATTCACTATGCAAAGAGCCCCAGGGACCAGGGAATGGCCACAGCCCCAAGGCTGCCAGAGCTCGAGGAGTGTTTGGACAATGCTCTCAGGCACAGAGTGAGATTGTTGGGGTGTCTGTGCAGGGCCAGGAGTTGCATTCCATGATACCTTCCAACTCAGGATATTTTATGGTCCTATTAACCCCTCCAGCCTCACAGTATTTGTGCTCCCATGTGTCCAGCAACTTGCACTGAATTCACCTCTCATCCAAACAGGGCCCAAGACACTGATTTTCCACTTCCACAGTGCTCCTCCCCTCCAGCCAATGGACTGGTTTGCCATTTGTGTTCATAGCCCACAACACAGCTCTAAACCAGCACCAGGCCATGTGGGACAGACTTCAAAATTCAGTCTAGATCATCATTTTACTCCCTTCCTTTTCATCATCATCATCCCACTAGTTCCAGCATGATTTTTAATACCCATTATTTCAACAGCAGTCGGAGGCTAATGCTTTGTACCATCTGAGAAGAGCTTGAAATGAGTCCAGCACGTGATCAACTGCCAACACTAAAAATAAAGTCTTTCTGTCACTAAAAAGCAGGGACTGCCAGTTTTCTAATGGTGTGGAGCAGCACTGGCTTTTCAAGTCTCACCAGTTTAGTCATTCTGACCACTAAGTATGTAATTTCTCTCCCCCTCAGCCAGCGCTCCCTGGCACTCGATCAAGACAGTCTATATAAAATCTTGCCCTTAAATTACTGAAATTTTCATTCCTGCCCAAAATAACTCTATGTTTCATAATTAGAAGGCTCACAAGCATTTCACTCCTGTGTGGAAAATGGAAATTCAGCTACTGCAGATTTGCTTAGCAAAAAAATGTTCTGCTAATAATCCTTTGTCCTGACAGGTGCTCCATCAGGGGCTACACTGCACTATTTAATGCAGTTCCTAAAGACTTCATTTTCACAACACAAGCAAATATGGATATGGTTCTGCCATCATCTCTATAACACAAACATATCCTAAACTTCCAAGATGCAGCCTTAGATCAGCTTCAGCCAAACCAAGGTGGTGTTCTGCAGCCCAGGGCTGACACTTGCCCCACTGCCTTGAAGGGCCACTGGTGGTGGCCAAGCAGCACGGTACAGCCAATGCCAAATGGGGACTCTCCTGGTCAATAATGGGGGAAGAAAATGTAAAATCACTTTTCAGCCCACTTGGAAAGGTGGCTCCACTCACACCACACCTGCTGGAAGGGTAAGGTGGGGTGGGAAGGTCAGGCAGGGCCCCTCTGCTGCAGCAGAGAATCCTCTATAGGAAGAGCCTCTCCAGGTCTTCTCCTACCCCAGCAGAGACATGGAAAAACAGCTGCAAATGATTTTAGCTCCAACTTGGCAAACTAAAGGTGAGATTTGTGTTGCCTAACTATAGACCTCAAAGGCACACAGAGAAATCTCTGTGGATCACTCCAGGCTTTCTTTAGTATCTGCCACGGCAGGATTTTGCAGCAGGCTCTGCTGAAGCCAGGGCTGCCCTCGCCCTGCCTTATACCCTGCCAGCAGACCCTCTGCCCCAGCAAGGGCACTGACACTCATCTGATATCCCACTGAACAGATCCAGGAGCTAAACTGGCTCACAGTGGGACCAGAGAAGCACTTGCATTGGTATGAAAGGCACATGACAGAAGCAGCAGGAAAGGCAGGACTGAGATAGTCTTAGGCTGCCACATAATATCTTGCTTATGTCAAGACAGACAGCTCATGCTGCCTACAGCCCAGGGAAAAATGGATTTCTCAATACAGAAAGCATCCACTCCAGGGCCAGTACTGCTTTCACAGGAACCAGCTCTACCTTATAGACACCAAAGTTCATGTAGGAGAAGTTTCATGAGCTCCTGCAAATGCCAAAATTGCTCAATTAACACTAAGTGACTAGAAACCAGTGGCTGTGAGCAGAAACACCTCAACACAACTGCAGGTGAAGAGCAAGAAGAGATTCCTTGGAGGGATTTATTGCCAGTTTATTCACAAACAGACTGTCAGGCCCTTGGTTTCCGTGCACATCCCTGTCTTGCAGCCACATCAAGTTTTGTTTCAAGGTCTGAATCTCACCTTTGTGGCCAGAAAAAAGAAGGTGGTATATAAAAAGGAAAAACATACAGTCCGTGATTCTATTTATTCATTTTTCTTTCCAGTCTGGCAGCGTGCAGCAAAGTTTAAATTTGCTACTCTGCAGTCATATATTCAGTGGCTAAAACCTCTCTAAGGATCAGTCCTCGTGCTCCTAGAGGCAAAACTCATCCCCAGACAGACATGTGGCAGCTTGCTTGGGCACTTTCCAGTCCCGTGCCACTCAGAGCCTTCTCAGTCAAGCAAACAAGGGCTGTTTCTGAGTTTTGCCACTCTTCCTGCCCACACCTGAACAAGAGCCCAGCATCCACACCTCAGCTGCCAGTCACTATTCCCAGCAGGAAAAGGCTCCACATCGATCAGAGGACACAGAATTTTTTTGAAGCATAACAAATGATGGAGCTGACAAAGTGAGGGCGGGATAAATAAACTTTTCTAAAAATAAAGTGATTCCACACTATTCCTGACAGGCCCACAGCTACAATTTTGCAGCATTTCCATTTCTAGTGCCATCACTGGGACTTGCAACATCACTTACCACAGTGCAGCTTTAAGGAAATGTTTTCTTTTAAATGCTGCTGAAACCTTGATATAATCAGATATTACAGCAGAAGTTAAGCTAGATATTTTCCCAAAAATAGCAAATAAGCCTATCTAAAGATAGCAATTTAAGCCCTGACTACAGCTACATTTTCAGTGTAGCAGGTAAAGGAGAACACAGGAGTTCGTGGTCCTATGACAGAGTCTGCACATCTCTTCACAGAATCCCAGACTGGTTTGGGTTTGAAGGGAACTTAAAGCTCTGGAGCCTCTCTGCTCTGAAGCCAGGCTGGGAGAGCAGGGGGTGTTCAGCCTGGAGAAGAGAAGGCTCCAGGGAGACCTTAGAGCCCCTTCCAGTAGCTAAAGGGGCTCCAGGAGAGGCATGGGCAGGGACACCTTCCATTAGACCAGGTTGCTCCAAGCCCAGTCCAACCTGGCCTGGAACCTCCCAGGGATGGGGTGGCCACAGCTGCTCTGGGCACCCTGTGCCAGAGCCTCCCACCCTCACAGCCAAGAATTCCTTCCCAATATCCCATCTAACCCTGCCCTCTGGCAGTGGGAAGCCATTCCCCCTTGTCCTGACATTCCAGGCCCTTGTCCAAAGTCCCTCCCCAGCTCTCTTGGAGACCCGTTAAGCACTGGAAGGAGCTCCAAAGTCTCTTAGCCTTCTCTTCTCTTCTTCTCCTCTCTTCTCTCTTCTCTTCTCTTCTCTTCTCTTTTCTCTTCTCTTCTCCAGGCTGAACACCCCCAGCTCTCCCAGCCTGGCTCCAGAGTAGAGGTAAAGACTTTTCAAGAATTCCCAACACTGGAAAAATATGTATGTTTGAGGATCCAATTTGTATGAGTTTTCAAATGCCAACCACACTTTCAGGCAGAGCTCATTTGCACTTGCCTTTATTCACAGCAAAAAAAAGAAGAAAAAAAAATCAATCGACACTGTTAGGGCTGCTCAGTCATAGCAAAGTGTCTTTGTGTTTTTTTATTCCTGTGGGAAACAAACTAAAGCAAATCTCAGCACAGCCACCAGTAACAAAAGCCTTCACTGCTGGTTTCTGAGCACATTCCCCTCCTGTTGCCATCAGCAGTCCAAAGAAAGGGCAGGGACTCCATTCTGGTGATGTCTGTGGAAAAGAGAGGTGGTGGCCAATATGGTACAGAGAGCACCGAGCTGTTAAAGAAAATGACCCGTGGAAAAGGTCAGTGCAGAGGGACAGGAACTGCTTGACTGCCCTGAGAGACTCTCACAGGGTAGCTGAGTGTGCCAAGGATGTGGCCATGCCCTGCCCCTTGTAAGAGCATGACACCAGATATCTTGGTAGTTTGAAAGACGGACACAACTAAGGTGTCAACTTTCCCCAGTGGCGCGTTTCAAGTCTAATCAGGAACTGTGGTCTCCATGATCAAAGAAATACAGACCTGATACAAACTTCTCTATAGGTTTTCCTCAGAGCAACATAAACCCAGTTATGGCCTCAGTGCTGCGCACATACCCCGCGTGGCTGAGGTCCTGGCAGCCTGCTGTGAACTCTGACTGAGTGCCCTGACAGGACTTCCACAGTGTCACACGGATGGCAGATGCTGAAAAAAGGTCGCAGCCAGAAATGATGAGAGCAATGAATGCATCCAGCAAAGGGAGGGCTGGCAGGGGAGCAAACTCACCACCTCTGTAACCACCAGGAGCACCAGCCAGGCAGCTGCCTGGGCTTACAGGTGAACTACAGCACTTATTCATCCCTGAAGTAAATCAAAACCTCGTGGAAGTCCAGCTGGAGGATGGTGAATTCTCTGTTTATTGCACTGTGTCTCCTGAGCATGAGTCTGCCCTGCAGGTGGGCGGCACAGGAAATCCTCAGGAACAGTGTACTACAACCTGGATGGTGAACAGGAGAATTCAGGAGAGGGCGAGGTTTGTCAACAAAGCCCAGCTGCCAGAGGCATGGAACACTCTTTCGTCTGAGTGGATCATCCAAGTCCAGACAAAGCCACCAAGTTAATCAGAGGGATGGAGACTCTCCTATGAGGAAAGGCTGAGAGAACTGCGATTGTTCAGCCTGGAAAAGAGAAGGCTTCAGAGTGACCCAATTGCTGCCTTCCAGTACCTTATGGGAATTTACAGGAAAGATGGGGCAAGACTATATACAAGAGCATGGAGTGACAGGGCAAGGGGGAATGGGTTCAAATTGAAAGAGGGAAGGTTTAGATTAGATATTAAGAAAAAATTATTTACTGTGAGGGAAGTGAGGCCCTGGCACAGGTAGCCCAGGGAAGTTGTGGATGTCCCACCCCAGGGGTGTTCAAGGCCAGGCTGCATGAGGCTCCGTGCAGCCTGGTCTGGTTGAAAGTGCCCCTGCCCGTGGCAGGGGGGTTGGAACTAGATGGGTCTTCAAGGCCTCCCTCCAACCCAAATAATTCTATGATTCTACGGTTTCTGCTGAAAAGTAAAGACACACAAAGAGCATCACGCAGGAAGACTTTCAGAGGGATCCCAATGCAGCCCCATCTCTGTGCCAGCCGTGAAGGAAGAGCTCACAGGAGGAAGCACTGAAATGATCCTTGGGAGAGCAATCCTGGGTTTGTCTCACTGGAACATGACTGGAGATCCCCAAGACCACGGATGCACCCCTGGTTGCAGGCTGAGTTCCCAGCCTGAAGCAAGAGCAAGGCCATGAGCAGGTAGATTTCAGGCACAAGGCTGGGCAGGTGGTGATGGCCATGGGATGCAGGTGAGTTCCCTGCTGCAGGCATGGCAGGTGCACAGCCAGGGGAGGCTCCAGAAACTCAAAGGCTTTGAACAGGAGCTGGACAGCAGGATTGCTTGGGTAGCAGGACAGCTTGGGCAGCACTCCTGGAAACCACATCAAGGCTACGTGTATCAGAATCATGGAATCTTCTGACCGGGAAGGGATCCACAGGAATCCAACTCCTGGCCCTGCACAGACACCCCAACAATCCCACCCTGTGCATCCTGTCCAAACGCTGCTGGAGCTCTGGCAGCCTCAGGGCTGTGCCCATTCCCTGGGGAGCCTGGGCAGTGCCCCAGCACCCTCTGGGGGAAGAACCTTTCCCTGATCTCCAGCCTGACCCTCCTCTGGTGGAGCACCAGACAAATGGACAAACAGCAAGTGTGTCACTGTATGGCTAAGAAGATGGAAAGAAGGAGTCACTGAGAAGTGAGGAAATTCCTGGACTGGAGAAAGGGAAAGATTTCACCAAACCCAAGAACCACCAAACTGCTGGGGTCACATTAGTGGATGGTACAATGCAGAAGAGCAGATGTATAAGAAATTGTGATACTTTGGAAAAGATCCACCACGGCTTCTACAGAGGGAAGTCATGTGACAGAAAGCCACTGGAGTCTTTTTAAAGGTAAATAAGCATGAAGACAAGGAAAATCCAGATGATACATGACATTCACCTCAGATACATTATGTGATTTTTTGAGTTGTCCTGTGCAGAGCTAGGGCATGGACTTGATGACCTTTGTGGGTCCTCCAACTCCAGAGATTCTATGAGTCTATGCACAGAGACTTCCTAAAGGATTCTCACCGGGACCCTCACTGCGGCTCCTGAAGCCACTGAATTGCCCAGGTAAGAGGGAAGATCCTTGCACAATTAAATGTATTTTCATGATGGGGAGACCAGAATATGTGATAGATCTCCTTCCTGGTGAGCTCTGCAGAAAGCTCTCCCCCAAGGTCTGTGCTACCAAATGTGCTACAAAAGGACCTGGAAGAGGAGGTGATCAGTGAGGTGAAGTTTGCTGGTGATACTATTGAAGAGGTAAAGCAAAGGATGAACTTTAAGAATCTTACAGTACTGAGCAACTGCTGATAAAACAGCAGATGAAATGCAGTGCAGATCACTGTAGAGTGAATCACAGGCACAAAATACACCTAACGTCATGTAACAAAATGAAAGGCTCTGAGCTTATTACTGAGTTCAGGGAAAAGCTCTTAGGATTATAACAAATAGCTGTAGGAAAATACCAGCTCCAAGCTCAGAAATGAAAGCAAATTCTAGAAATTACTTGGAGCAGAACAAAACAAACCATAAAATATCATTAGGCCTCTATATAATGCACCAGATTTTCAATAGGATAAGAAATTCTAGTCTCCACAATTGAAAAAGGTATGAGAGACATGAATGGGACCTGAATGAGAAAAAGCTCAGCTTAAAAAAGTGAAAAAAAACCAAACCAAAACAAGAAACAAAACCCACTCCAAAACAAAAAAACTCAAACAACTTACTCCATTTTCCAATAGCATTTCTTATGGATTTTTGTGGCATCATAAATATGGTTTATACTATTTGTAGGGTACCACAGAAATAAACTCCTTGGGGAAAAAAAACCTGGCTGAAGAAGATTTCAGAACGATAAAGAGAACAAGCTGTAAAACGTTTGGGGAAACCAGGACGCTTGTTCCACATTTGCTCCCCACAGCTGCTACTCCAACCCACTGCAGCTACACAGCAGGGATGGGGCTGGGTAGGGAAACAACAGCCTGCAATTCCCTGAGCCTGTGGGAACACTCCTCCAAAGGTCCCATCAGCACAGACTAACGAGGCCCAGCTCTGTCCCTCCTGTTCAGCAAAAAGAGAATGAGAGATCATGTTTTACCAGTGAGAGATGAAACCAAAGCAGAGAAGGTGGAGAGCTCCAGCAAGCAGAACCCAGCCTCTCATAAAAAGTGTCTCTCAGAAACATTCTTACAATGAAGCAAAATAGGAATATTCCTACATTCAGGCAGCAGCATCTTAAGGCAAAGCAAGAACACAAAGGACACAGCACTGACGAGGTGAGAGCAGCCCCAGCACCGCTGTGCTGCAGCACACGCCGGCTCCACGCCGGCCCTGACAGCTCCCCCGCTGCTTCCTTGGGGTCTCTGTTTTCCAACGCAGCATTCACTAATATGTTGTTATAGCATCAATGACTGACACCATTACTTCTAATCTAGCATTTCCATGCCCTCCTCTCCGTCGCCAGCGGGTAATTGAGGGCTGGCTGAATGACTCAGTGGGGTGCTGCTGAAGCAGGAAGCACATCACCCATGGCTCCAACTGAGCCTGCCAGGCACCGGGGCTGCTCGGCTTCTGGGGGAGGTGCTGACAAGCGCTTTGTGATGATTTTTAGGAGGGGATTAATTAACTGTCTTTTCTAAAAAGCTCTGATAAACCTGGTCATGTCTCAGTGCAGAGGACTCAACTAGAAGGGTTTCTGTGACCTCTTCCAGCCACGTCTGGAACTCTCCAATAGCAGCCACCTGCCCTCACCACCGAGACAGCCCAGTCTGGTTTGTGGGCAAACAGCAAAAGGCCAAACACATGGCAGCAGAAGAAGTGCAGCTTTCAGCATCCTACCACAGAAGGAGAACTATCCAAGCACTGCTCCAAGAAGCCAAAGCATCGGGAAACCAGTTTAGACAAACTGGAGAAGGGGTAAATGGTTAGAGACTGAGACCAGGCCAGAGCAACACATTAGCAGGACAGGGGTTGGCCTCTTCTCCCAAGCAGCAAGAGACAGGACAAGAAGAAACAGCCTCAAGCTGTACCAGGGGAGGTTCAGGCTGGACATCAGGAAGAATTTCTCCACAGAAAGGGTGGCCAGGCATTGGAAGGGGCTGCCCAGGGAGGTGGTGGAGTCCCCATCCCTGGAGGTGTTTAAGGACCAACTGGACAAGGCACTCAGTGCTCTGGTCTGGCTGACAAGATAGGTCAAAGGCTGGAGATGATGATCTTGGAGGTCTTTTCCAAACTTAATGGTTCCATGAGTCTGTGTTTAAAATAAATAAATTATAAAAGAAGCTAGTAGCTTTGTCAACAATAGGTATCCCAAAATCTCCAAGACTCTGAAGGTTTGTTTCATCACCACAACGCTGTAATTTAAAAGATGCAGCAGTTCTTGTTTAGGCCGGGGCTTGAATTGAAATCCCAAGCACAATTTTCAGGAAGCTGGGTGTGCTCTCAGCACATGGATCCCCTCCCAAGGGCTACAATCAATTCTTTGTTCCTTGTTCACTTTCTGCAACACTGAACAATTTTCTTACAGATTAACAGCACCTAAGCTAAATGGAAAAGAATGGATCTTGAGGACCGAGTTGTAGACTGTAGAGAAGCCAATACTCGGAGTAACTGTAAGACAGGATTTGGCCATAAGCACAGGGTTCCTTCTATAGCAGCTATTAATATAAGGGAACAAAAATAACTCATGCAATATGCTCTGAAGTTCAAACCCTGGCTCTGCTGCTGTACAGGCTGGCACAGCCCTGAAGTCTCTCATTGAGAGACAGACACATTTACCACTTATCTTTTTCAGCACGAGGGAATGCTTGTTCAGAATGACTCAAGTGATACCCATTTAAAAGACAAACCATTTAGGGCTGTGAAGGTCAAATTCTGTTTGTCAATCATCCAAGAATGAAAAGAAAAGCCAGTGCAGATGACGAAGAAAAGAGGAAATCCATCCCTTGCATGAACACCTCGACACTGTGTTCAGTCAAAAGTATCAGTTCAGGCTACTGAGAGCCAGGAATAGAAAAATGCTCAAAATCTCCTGGATTAGCAAGGTGATATCCCACACATATTCACAGAGGACACTACGAAATAGTGTCATGTCACTGCAGCAAGTTACCCAAAAATTCAATAAAATTGCCCACTAAACACAAAGCAGAATTGCCACCATTTCTGCAGGATAGCATTATGAGGTCTCTAAAAAGCACTGGATTTTAAAACTTTTCCTTTAACATTTGAGAAGGTTTTTGGCCTTACTAGTTTTCCCCCATCTTATTTGCTCTTCTTGACTCTCACCTGCAATAAGTAATGTTTTTTCAATTGCTCTTTATCTTCCACCTATCCTAGAGCCTGGCAAGCCGGACCTTAACTTACACAGTTAGAATTTTACCCACCATGCAGATTCTGAACACATCAAAGCTTTTGGCATGAACTGTGTCCTAAAGTAATTAGTTCCACAGCTGAATTTTACACTGGATGAGAAAAAGTATTTGTTTTAAAACTCTGATGTCCTTAAATTCTTCCTCGTGGGAAAAACTGAAAATCCCTAATGCCATTTTACATATAACTATGGATACCTTTATCATATCTGTGCTTGTGCCTTTCTGTCAGTCAGAAGGAATTGCAGAAGTTTTGCTCTTTCCTGGTATAGAAACCAGCCCATGACTTTGATCCCCTTGCTGTTATTTCCCACCTCTTTCCCTTAACTACGTATTTGTTTTGAGATTGTAGAAAGAGAATTGCACACACTAATCTACACATAGGCACAATACAAGCTTTTCCAGCCTGTGACAGCTGGACTGGAAGCCACTGTTTCCCCATAAACGTTACTCCTTATTTACAGACCAAATTTTGCCAGCCATTTTATCAGCAAATCGGCCAATACTGACACCCTTCAGGGCCAGCCCACACTTCATTATCCTGACTGTGCAGGAACCTTTGCAAATTGTGACCTCGCTCTATATTCCCTCTTCTGTCTCACATAAAGTGTGCAGAGCAGCACAGACTCCAGAGGAGATGCACAGGATAACTCTCCTTCCTCCTGCAAACTGATCCTTTACTGCCAGCCTTTGTTTTCTCTCTTTTGGACAGTAATTAATCAATAAGATCCTTTATTTCACAACAGCTTTGTTTCTTAGAGCTTCCATAGAGGGATGTTGCCAAAAGTGTTTTGGAAATCCAAACATACCATCTCCACCAGATTTCTCTCTCCACATACTTGTTGCCTGCTTTGGGTTCATCACTTCCCAGGTTTTTCTTGGAGTCCCTTTTGGAAACTGCCACTTCCCATTGACATCCCCTGGGAGCTGCTTTACGTGATACATTATATACAATGGATAATAGCTCAGTGACTTCATGTGCCAGTCCCAGCTGATGCTGAAGACCTGACACTTTTCATTTGTCTGAGCAGTTCTGGAACCTCTTCTGTCAATACTACAGCTTGAGAAAGCTCAGAAAGCTGAACTTTAATCTTTTATCTTAAGAGATCTTTGTAACAGGAAAGACTGAAGGCACACAGCCCTGGTATCACTGAGAAACACTACAAAACTATCCCCCCAAAAATGCCAAAACTGGGACAGATCTGTCATCTGAAACTATTTTGTTGAGCTGTATCCAAGACTCAGATTCTCCCAATACACTCAAAAAAAACCCCCCAAAAAATGGACACTGCGTGCTCCCTGAATAGAGCATGTACCTATTATAGTGATTTATGATAGAGAGGAGAATACACACAGTTCACGACATATGAAAGATGATATGTCACAAGGAACAATATATCATTCTTTCAATTTTGAAATATTTAGGATTTAAATTCCACTAAATCATCACTTTTCAATTTTGTTTACTGGAAGTCCTGTTTCACAGATCCAGTGTGTAGATGTTTGCACAAGTACTATTTGTCTGCAGCAAATACGCTCGTCCTCATGCGCCCGCCTCTCCCCGGACACCCCGCCTCCCAGATCCATGTGTGCAGGAATAGGGAAGGGGTGCAAACCCCAGGAGAGGTGTGGGTGGTCTAACCTGAAATTTGGAAAGTTCATGCCCGGAGCCTTTGCACAGAGGGCTGACAACCAATACCTGAGTACCTCTGCCTACAGCAGTATCTCAGGTGCAGCTCAGATCGCACTGGGGATCACAGAATTACAGGATGGGTCAGGTTGGAAGGGACCCCAGTGGCTCATCTGGTCCCACCTCCCTGCTCAGGTCGGGTCATCCCAGAGCACACGGCACAGGATTATGTCTAGATGAGTCTGAGACATCCCCAGTAGGGGGACTCCACACCCTCTCTGGGCAGCCTGTTCAGGGCTCGGTCACTGCCCAGGGAAGAAGTTCTGCCTCATGTCCAGGTGGAACTTCCTGAGCATCAGCTCCTGCCCATTCCTTTTGTGCCAGTGCTGGGCTCCAGGGAGCAGAGCCTGGGCCCTGCTCTGAGCCCTCCCTGCAGACACTGACACACAGGAATGAGATCCCATCTCAGTTGTCTCCTCTCAAGGCTGAACAGCCCCAGCTCCCTCAGCCTTTCCTGGGCAGGGAGATGCTCCAGGCCCTTCCTCAACTCCTCAGCATCCGCTGGCCCCGCTCCAGGAGCTCCAGGTTCCTTCTGTCCTGAGGAGTCCAGACCTGGACACAGCACTCCAGCTGTGCCTCACCAGGGCTGGGCAGAGGGGCAGGATCACTCCCTGACCTGCTGGGAATGCTCTTCCCAATGCACCCCAGGACACCAGTGGCCTTCTCGGCCCCCAGGGCACCTGGATGAAAAGTGAAGCCCTGAGGACCTGGTGGGAACTCTACTGCCTTTCAGCTTTCCACTGAATTAATTAGATTAAGAGAAGTGACAGAGGGTCTGGGAAACAAACGGCAGTGGGTAGGCAAGTGACATAGGTCCTGGTGACAAGCTCAACAGCTCCAGGGCAGCCCCAGAGCAGCACTTTGGTCCAGAAAGCATCTGGGCAGCCCTGAAGCAGCACACAAACACTGGGGATGCAGAGCAGCCAGCACATGGTGGAACTGCCCAGGAACAGCAAACAAACAGTCCCACCCGGGACTATCCAAAGGAACACAGAGCCACAAGCTGTCAAACAGGGCTGTTATCCTCACTGGTTCCTTCCCCTCCAAGCCATAGGCTATTCCACTTGGTGCAAGGGAGGGACTGCAGCTGCCAAGCCCTGCTCTCCCCTCACTGCCCTGCTTGCTGGTCTCCAAACCACTGGAGCCACTGACTCCTACCTACCAGCCCAGTTTCCTCACCAGCTGGCAGGAGCAGGGCTTTGCCCGCACCAAGCTTTGGCACTTAAAGTACTCAAACCCAGCTCCCCGGCGTGGCACGTGCGTCAGTTGGGCACATGGGACTGACTTGCCACAAGCCCCTGGAGTGCTGAGGTTAAGCAAAGTGGGACTAAGACATTCTTTTTGCAAGGACCAAGCTGAGCCTGCGGACTCATGGCTGTTCAGTCTTGAGCAGCCATCGCTGACAGGCTATGCATCCTCCCCAGAGCCCAGTCCCTACCTGGTGCCTTCTGCACCCGCTTTCCATATTCAGATGGCACTGAGCAACAGCTAATATCTGAAGTGCAGCAGTGATTAAATTGGTAGCTGGACTGAAAGTAGAAATGGCTCCACTAAAGTGGAGCCAAAAATGTATGTTCAGCTTTATAGCATTTCCTACAGAGTCAGCACACTGGAGCAGCAAGAAGCATTCCTCAGCAACTGGAAGGAATTGCTAAGTCCATTAATAAAATTAAGACAGCCAAGTTCGATAAGAGACTATATCCAGCCTTAAGATACTGATGTCTGTGCTGCAGGATGGGGAAGAAGCATTTACCAAAGTGGTAGTAGAAAACAAAAATCCACAGTCATCATCTCTCTTGGGAGACATGACCTGGCTGCACTTCTGATTGCGTTTCTGCTCCTGAAGAAAAGAGGTCACGACGTGCCTTAGAACTGAACCGCTGCTGACAGACAAGCCATTTGGAATTGTTGGCGAAGTCGCTGTGCAAGTTTGTACCAAAAAGTAGGGAAGGCACCCCAGGTATGAGACAATAGCAACTGCTCACTGGCTGTGTTCCTGCACACAGGAGCAGGACTGAATGCTGAAGAACTAAGAGACAAGTCAAGTGGAAAGAACATCTCCTATTTCCCTCCCAGCAGGGACTTCACCACGAAACTTACATTTTTTAGAAGGGTGGTGGGGAAGGGGGAGGAGCAGGGCTGGGGGAGGGGAAAATCAGGGAGATAAGGAAATCAGGAAAATGACCCAGGAATGGCTAGTTTGTGTTCACAGGAGTGTCCCAACCCTGGAAGTGTCCAAGGCCAGGTTGGACAGGGCTTTGAACAACCTGGTTTAGTGGAAAATGTCCCTGCCATGGCTGGAACAAGATGATCTTTAAGGGTCCCTCCAACCCAACCATTCCATAGTTCTGTGATTCCAGGAATGTCTGACAGTCACTGCAAGGTGCCAGAGGCAAGTATGGCTGAAGCTTCCTGCAGGCCCACAACTCCAGCAGCACTCCAGATGACAGCCCTGGTCCAACAAGATGGACATGTGCTCAAGGGAACGGACTACGTGCAGTTCCCAGGAAGCACAGACTTGTCCTGTTAGCTCCACTGTGCAGCACCAGAGCCTCCACCTAGGGAATGGGGGGGAAGGAATGATGATGGACCACTTTTGAGACCAGGTGGGATGCACACATGGCTTAAGAGGGAGCTGGTTGACGTCACTGCAAATCACTGTCAACTTTCAAAGGTCATGGTGACAAAAGGAGGCCTGATGACATGCAAACACCACCCCACCATGTTAGAAGGACCCAGGGAACATTGGACCTCTCAGTCTCACTGTAGACCCCAGAAAGGTTCCTGAGAGCCATTTCCAGCAGGAGGTGACAGTGGAACAGCCAGTGGGGATTCACCAGTGGCAAATCTTGCCTAACTTGACTGCCCTCCAAGCTGCCTGCATGGAGGACAGGAGAGCAAGTGTGGTATGCCTTTGACACCGTCTCTGGCAGTGTTTTCAACAGGCAGGAGCTGGACTGCAGAAGCAGACGACTGATGCTGGTGAGAATATCAGGCTCAAAAGGTGATCAGCTGTACAAAGTCCGGCCAGCAGCTGATTACCAGCAGCATCCCTCAGGGCTGATATGGGGCCAATACAAATCCATGTCTTCATTAACAAACTCGATTAACACCAATTATGGGACAGAGAGCACTCTCACCAAGTCTGCAGATGGTATCAAACTGCTGGCATGGCTGAGGCAGGAGATCCTTCACAGAGGGACCTACAGGGGCTGGACAAAGGGCCTGCTGGGGAGTTTGTTTATGAAGGAAAACAGAGGTAAAAAGTGCCCTGCCCCGGGACAGAACGAGCCCTTGAACCGGCACAGACTGGGGCAGCTGGCTGTAAAGCAGCTCTGCAGCAAACGACCTGCCAAGCTCTCAGGGAGAGCAAGGGGACAGAGGCCAGACAGTCACAATAAGCTGCTTCTATGGACTATCCATACAACTGTCTGGAAGAGACTCCGCAACTCAACAGTGACTTTCTGCCTCTCAAAAGTCTTTGAAACAGTCCCTTTGAACACAACTTCTACCTTTTTCAAAGCCCTGCAGAGTACACAGATCCCCCTAAAAGGGTATGATGAGAACATCAGCCCGCACTAAGTCAAGCCGGCTGAAGCATGGAGCAGATCAGTCAGCTTCCTGAGAACACAGGGAAGGAGCATGAAGCCAGAGAAGAACTGAAAGCCAGCATCAAGTGATGGAACCAGCTTTGAAGGTTTAACCCAGACGCTGCATCCTTTGGAAGCAAGTCAGCAGCTCTTTCTACCTCTGTTCCAGAGAGCTATTTCAGCCCAGAAATCATAATTCTGCTTGAAATACTTGCTGCAGACTCTTAAAACCCACATCTTGCATAAAAAATGGAAGATGATCCGGTAATAAGATAGAAAGTAGCATTTCACTGCCATCAAGTCCCTTTGAAAGCATCTTGGCCAGTGTAATGTTTTTTGGTAACACCAAAATGCAACGTGTCGGTCATACCAACATCACTTGCTACATTCATTAAAAGGCTCAAATAAGGCCTTGGGGTTCACTAGCACAGAAACTACTACTGGCATGTTCACAGCACTTGAAAAAAAATTTAAATCAGACACTTGGCAAGTGTGAAGTGTTTGTGTGGCTGTCACTGGTACAGTCAGACTTCTGCCCAGGCTCAGGATGTGCACCTCTTCCTGGACATGTGTTGGTTCTGCTAATGCAACCAGTTACTCAGTTACTCAGATTTAGTTGTTATCCACAAAAATGCCAAACCTGTCTATGCTGAGTGTATCATCTCACTTACAGAAACCACAGAGCAAATGGGGTAGAAAGAATGGCTTGTTAAATAAAAATTTAGAACATTTCATCCTCCAGTACCACAACAGTATTTAAGGTAAATATTCTGATGATTCTGTTGGCACAGGCAAGGTCTCTGCTAATGATGTAACTCAGAGCAATGATATAAATATATACATATACATACATATATATATTTGGGTGTACCAAAACAATTAAAGCAAGCCACTTCACTCACAGCCAGCTGGGTCAGTCCCACCAATCTTCCAAGGGGGAAATCCCTATTTACATGTCTCACACAAAGTATCAAATTGTCAGAGATCATAGAATCCCAGGCTGGTTTGAGTTTGAAGGGAACTTCAAGCTCACCCAGTCCCACCCCTGCCATGGGCAGGGACACCTTCCACTAGCCCAGGTTGCTCCAAGCCCTGTCCAGCCTGGCCTTGGACACTCCCGAGGATGGGACAACCTGTGCCAGGGCTTCCCCACCCTCACAGGGAAGATTTTTTTCCCAATATCCAATCTAAACCTCTTCACTTTTAGCTTAAAACTGTTCCCCCTTGTCCTATTGGTATCCGCCTGTGTAAAAGGCAGCTTTTTTTATAAAAGTTCCCCCTTTTTATAACTGTCACTCAAGATAATTCATAATTAATAGTTGTTTTGGGTAAGGCTGACAATCCATATGAATTGAAATCCTGGAAGATGAAGATGTTTCATACTCTGACTTCAGAATGAAACCAGCAGCACTTCTGGATGCTTCAATTCAAGCACAAAGCCCGTGTGGTGAACTGGGAGCAGCTCCCTGTGCGGGCCCTACCAGCTTCATGCTGGTTTACATTCCTCTGGGTGATGCTACTCTATTTACAGGTCCAAACTAAACAGACAGAAGCTAGGTTTGGGCAGAGCCCACACACAGTCACCTCACTTCCCTAAACCCCTGCTGGAGTCCCCTCGCTAAGGCAGCACTTGCGTTTAGACAAGCCCGGACTAGGACTTGCTGCTACCGCACCATGTCAGATGCAAAAAACCATCAGGCTTTGATACGAAATCGCATTAACTGATACAGCAGGGAGTGACAAATTATAAATAGGAGGTGGCTTCAGAGAGATTCCAGAAATGGATGGTGAGCAATCACTGTGGCAAATCAATGCTCCGGCTCAGGGGATCGGACAGAGGCCAGGTTTAGTTTTACCCTGAAAAGGGAGTGACACATAAAAAGCTAATGGCAGGTGGTCACTCTGCATTCTGTACATCTCACAAAGATTTATGAGCAAGGCTGAATGCTGGAAAAGCAACGCTGAAGCTGCTTGTGTCCCTCTGCAAGGTCAGCTTATTGTATTATAGAAACAGTTCCAGTGAGACTCCTACAAGTTGAGTGTTCTATTTTGTCCAGCCACAGGAGACAAGCTACAAAAATCCCAAATGACCTAGCATTAAAGAAAAAAAAAAATCATACCATTTATTCTTAAAGAATGGGTTTTCAGTTATTTTGGTTGTTTTCAGATCAGCAAAGCCTATATTTAAGCTTAGAGTTTAAAGCTGGAAGGAGACCGATTTTTCCAAAATTTAACAGGAAAATATTTAACAAGAGAACACATGGATGTATTTTCTAAAATACTAATCACTTGTAAGTACCGCACATTGTAATTATTATGAATGAAAAGTGTCATGAGAAATTACATAGGTGTCTAAATCAGGAATTTTGATGTCCTTGATTGTCAACAGCTTGATGTGAAAAAAGAAGCTTGACTCCCGGGATCTGGCTGTTAGCAATGTGTGGCATTGTGCTCACTAGCCTGGAAATCTAGAAAAGCAAATTTCCTCTGAAAAACATTCTAAGAATTAAGTATTTAAGAAAGGTCGTGTTTCTCCACAGTAGAAGGTGGGACATCTCTGGAGTGGAGGGAGGAAATAAAATTTGGCTCCCTGAAGCTGTGCGGGTTGGAGCTTCATCTCACAGCCATACTCTGGGTCCCACTGCCTCCATTTCAAGTTCACAGCAGCTTGAAACACCTCTGCACAGCCCTGGACAGGCTATGCTCACTATGAGCTTGTTCTGAAGCCCATTCATGCTGAAGTGAGCCCCATGAAAAGAGGCACCTAAATCCCCACCAAATCGTTTCTTCATAGAATCACATGCTGGTTTGGGTTGGAAGGGACCTTAAAGTTCATCTCATTGAATGCCCTGCCATGGACAGGAACACCTTCCACTAGACCAGGCTGCACAAAGCCCTGTCCAACCTGGGCTCAAAAAATTTTTAGCAAGTGAAGTTTTCCTGCTAAGGCCCATGGCCCAGCTCCTCCCGCGAGCTGCACCTTTCCTCCCCGTGCAGATCAGTTTGCTGCAGCCCAAGAAAGGAGATTGCAGGGACAGCTGTGGCACCTCCCTTTAGAAGGACAGCTGAAAATAAACTGCAGACTCAGATCCCAGGATTTATACTGGGCACCCTCACCGTGCTGGGGCCATACCATTATCACTAGGTCAAACGGTTCACTCCGTTGGGGATCCTGTCACTGCACAGCAGGGGCTGCCATTCCCCTGACAGGCTCTGGGTTTCTCTTTCCTTCATTTTTTACCCCAGCCCTCTGCAAAAACACAATTTTTAAAAAACCGTGTTTCAAAATATTTAATGCTCCACCTGCCCTCATTTGTATTCAAAAGTTTGAAAGAATAAAATATCAATTTATACAACCACTTATGTAATATTCCCCTCTCCCAACCTTCTTAAAACGGATTGCTCTAATATGCACAGTCTGACAGGCCTTTTTGACTTATGGTACATAATGATCCTCAATTGGGAGCCAGCATACCAACTCAGAAGTCCTATATTTTAATATTAGTCAGTTATTATCTCAGTATATTACAAAACACAGCACTTGCCATGTCTCACAAGCCCCACAATACTTAGTCTGAATTCTAAATCTCTAAAACTGTTTGAAACAGAAACAGATCCCAGCCCTAACACTCCCCGTTAAAATAAGCAAGAGGCATTATAAATTGCAAAAAATAATGCCAGGATGATGGGAGTTTCATCTAGGTTACAGCTGAGAGTTCTGCACGTAAATGTACCGAATGTTTGAGCACAAACACCGAATGTTTCCAGCCATGCCAGCAGGAGCTGCAGGACCCTGCGCTGCTGGAGCAGGGACTGTCCAGGCACTGCATTCATTGCTCACTCCTGCATTTTTGCCGAGCTGGCTTTCAATCTTATCAAACCATGTTGATTCAGACAAGTATGCAGCATGGAAAACTTGTCACCACCTCTGATGCAGGCTCAAGAATTTCATTTGCACAAGTCAGAAAGCTTTCAGCATACATTAGGCACAACAGGCATTCCCATAAATACCTTTGCTTTCCAAATGAGCTTTCCATGTGGGGCCAGAACGCCAGACTGCCCAGCAGCTCTAGTGGAGATGAGAACCTTTCCACAGGCAGCACTAAGGGACCAGGGTCAGCACTTCCAACTGCTGCCATGAAGGAAGCAGTTGCTGAAAATCCCACCAGCTCCCTTGCTCAGTGTTTATGGGGAGCAGCAGAGCCTGGTGCATGGAATCACTGGGTAGGACAAACAAAGGCTGAGGAAGGAAGCAATGAAGATGCACATTTCCCCTCCCAAATACCCATCTACTTACTAAAATACAGAGTTTCCTCCCAAGCACCCAGTATTGAGCAAATGATGTGGTTGTCTTCGGTTTGCAGAAGCCAAACCAACCAGTTGAAAGTGCCCCAAACCAAACTAGGGGAAGGTTTCTTGCCCTGCTGCCAGGAGTAGCAGCTCTCCCAGGCTCTAACTGCAGCTCAAGGTTAGTTTGTGTAGTCTAGAGTTAATTCTGCCCACTCAGATCGTCTGGAAATCGAGATGCAAGGGACAGACAACTGAACCCACAGGGACAAAACATCAAGGCAAAAAAGGGACTGAGTAAGCCAAAAGGAAGAAGATAAAAGCATGAGGTTGATAAAACAGCACTTCAGATTTTAACTATTTTGTCTAATAAATTCCTGGTGTATTGAAGGCATCTTCCAAGCTCTCTCTTTATTCAGAGCACTGTGGGATGGTACATGCTACTGAATTCCCATTTATAACTGAAACCCAAAAACCCCACTTCACTCACCCTAGTGATAAACCCTATTTTTGACAGTGCCATGTTTCACTTTGACGAGCAGTGTTACATGCAGTACAAGAAGCTTGCAACTTCTATTTTTCCTGGCAGAAGAACACCTTCAGAAAGGAACTCTGCACAGGGTGGTGGGAAAGGTATGACTCTCCCTAGATAACCTTCTATTCCAGGAATGAATGTATTTTTAGGCAATGCAGCCACCCAATCTTAAAAAATGCAGCCTGATTTATGATGCTATCATCACCAGCTTAAAGATCAGAAGCTGAACTACCTTAAACCACAGCTGTGATGCCCCAAAGATGGGGCACCTTAACATTCACTCCAGAGTTTTCATGCCACTGTAAGTTGTGTTATCTCCTCACCTTTCAAGGCACAGACTGGCTGTTACCTTTTGGTGATTAAGAAATTTTGTGTCCAGAGTGGAACGGAGCTGGGGAAGAGGCTGGAGCACCCAGAGCGGCTGAGGGAGCTGGGAAAGGGGCTCAGCCTGGAGAAAAGGAGGCTCAGGGGGGACCTTGTGGCTCTGCACAACTCCCTGACAGGAGGGGGCAGCCGGGGGGGTCGGGCTCTGCTCCCAGGGAACAGGGACAAGACAAGACGAAACGGCCTCAAGTTGTGCCAGGGGAAGTTTAGGTTTAATATTATGGAAAATTTCTTCCCAAAAGGGTGGTCAGGCCCTGTCACAGGTTGCCCAGCAACGTGGTGGAGCCACCACCCCTGAAAGTGTTCAGAATGCGTATACCTGTGGCACCTGGGGACATGCTTTAGTGGTGAACATGGCAGTGGTGGGGGAATCCTTTCTTCCTTCCCCTCAGTCCCCAGATTTTGTGCCAGTGTTAGCCCCTCAATGATTCTTCCAACAGTCTCCAGACTGCTGTGATGGGGCAGAGTGCTCTCTATTACCTCTGTCTGGTTTCTGGACTGTCCAAAAGTTCTGCTTTTTCCTGCTTTGTTACGGCTGCACATAACCTGTATGAGGAAAGGGCAAATTTTCTGTGCAGCAACTGAAAATTACCCAAACCTTTTGACACGGATGCTGCTTTATAAAGCTCTGAGGAGCAACCAGACATGCCTGAAGTTTTAGAGCTGTGGCTCAGAAGAAGGAATAACAAACTGGGAATAACAAACAGCCTCCACCTAACCCAGAGTCACTGCACAAAGTACCTGACTATTCAGGAAGCAGCTCCTGAATTAGCACAGGCACCCAGCACCTCAAAATAAAGTGAACAACGAACACCAAGGTACTGCAGAGTACTGTAAATGAGACAGGAGTTATTTCATGAGCAACTCACTTCTCCTTGGAACAGGCCAAAGGGAAACAGAGAGTAAATCATCAAAGGGCAGACAGAGGATAAACCATCTTTGCTGTCATCCTTTGTGAACCAGTCCTTGAAGACAAACAAGCATTGCTATTATTACATTGGGAGATGCCTTCCCAACTAGAAGCAGCAGAATGTTTTTCCCTTAAGACTCAATTTTCATACAAGTTTACTCTTTGGTTTTATCTGTCACCCAGGAGACAGAGGAGCAGTTCTTACCCATTTCCCACCACCTGCAAACACTAGAGAAGTTCAACTGCCACCACTAGTTCATTTCACCAACTGGTAGCAGTTTTCTTGATGATTTCTAAATGTTCAGTCACATTTAACTAATATCTCCTTTTCCATTCTGCATTAGACACAAAACCATTGTCAAAAATAATTCAGTGAATACAGTCTAAGTTAATTGAAAATACAGGACTGGTGTTCATCCAGCAACATTCTGCAAGCACTGAGGTAGACAAAGCACAGCTGAAGCCACCCTACAGGTTCCAGATACTGGCTGTGGTGCAGGTCTGTGCTGCACCTAATGCCACCAAAGAGGGCAATGACACAGGCGGCAGGGTCAGAAACACCACTTGTAATTAAAAAGGTTATTTTCAAAATACAGCTTTGTGGCTATAAATAGCCAAGCCAGCTTCTCACACAGCAAGTACACAATGGGTCTTAGCCACAGTGGCCCAGATACCAGAGAAAGTGTAATTTTACCTTTGTGAACACACACAGCATTTGGGGCCACCCTGCGCTTCAAACAAACTAACCCGATTCGTAAGATTGGACTTAGGTTTTGTGGGAGCAGCTGCCAACTCTGATGAATTAAGTCAATTGACTTGGTTAACCCTTCCATTACCTAAAAAGACCTGATTGCTCATCCAGACCAAGTCTCACTTGAAGTCTCACATATTAAATTCCTTACCAAAGAAAAATATTTTACCCAATCTTTCTGTCAACAAAGCCAGCTCTTTTCAATGTGTAGGATTTCCTTCCTGAGTGGCCATTTGGTTGCGCAGGTATTAAACAAGAGCAGACTGTCACTACCACCTGCCCTGTAACGTAATGTTGTGTTTCTAATACTAAGGTAAGTTATTTAAATATCCTCACATGTACTACATCATTCCAGTTGTCAATCAGTCCTCTGGGGACCCCCAACCTAACTGGCCTTGGCTGACACTTTACCATAGGCAGCATTATTCTCCAAGCAACATGAAAACAAATCTATTTTGGACAGATTCAGTGAAAGGAACTCATAACAACCTCCTTGACTATGCTAACAAACATTTTCATCTGATGGAGATTTACAGACTCAGGATACACATGCACAGCAAAACCTTTAACAAACAGCGTTTGTTCCATTTGGGTGTGCAAGTACATCTTGTCACTCTTCAGCAAAAATGTTATTACATCCATGGGACATTGGAACAAAGTTTTTATTCCAATCACAATAAGGTCACCCTCCCTTCCCGTCAAGTTTGTGAAGAAACACTTCACGTAAGCAGCTGCCTGGTACTGCCAGCATCTGCTCCACTGCTCACTTATCCCAATGCTCTTCCAAGTATCAAGCCCTAGGTGTTACTGGTCAGTGTCACCCGATACTGTGCTCCTGAGGCACATATGATACAATTCTGTATCCTTTACGTATACAGAATTCAATTTGCAGCCTGCCTGTCAATACATGGCTTGCCACGGTCTCCAGGAGCGTGACCTTGCTGAGCTCATCGCCTGTCATCAGAGTCCAGCGCACTTCACCAGATACCTCACATTACCCACACCAGCAAGAGCCCGGACCTTTCTGAGGGGATCACAACCGATCCTGGCTAGAAAGCCCTCATGAAGTCATCTCAACTCTACCATGTACCCACCTTAAACTCAACCTTCCTGGCTGTCAAAACGGTTTGAATAACCAGCTTTTCAGTAGCTAGTTCTTACTAGTGTCTACAGGACTATTTATTTCTCTGATAATAAATGTACATGTGCTATACTGGAGGTTACTAATGCAGTGCAATTTATTTACTGTTGCTATACCAAAAGCCACAAATAACCAAGAAAAAGGCCCAGCCATTACAAAGGTCACTGCTTTGCCAGCTGAGGTCTTATTCAACCTGACAGTCTGTAAGCTTGCATACTCTTTGCTTCATGATTTATTTTTGGAAGACCAAACCAAAATGAATAAATCTCCCTGCCCCTTGTTTCCTGACAGCTGGGAGCCAGCAAGCTCCTGAACCACCTTGTACATGTCCCAAATGCTTCAGTAACATCAGCCCAGCAAAGAAGAAATCCTGATTAACTCAAAAACTGTCCTGCTATTTGTGCTGTTAACACGTTATTCTTTACAAACACATTACTTCCAGATGTTACTCCTGAACTGTGCTTTTTTCCCCCACTCTGTTGCTACACTACATGCTTAATCTACACTATCTTGAGCTAAGAAAATTTTCTTCCCAAAGCTGGCCTGGATCCAAATCAGATTCATTTCACTGACCAGATGCACCAATCTGGGACACTGATTTCACATGCCTTGCTAAATTCTCAATCAGTCTTGGACAGCAACAGCTTTCCCAATATTCCGGGGTGGTAATTTTGCACGTTCCCTCGCATTCCTGCTCGTTTATACAAGAGCAGCAAAAGCTATGGATGGAACACAGCACATGTTTCTTGACAGTCAAGGCTTTGCCACTCTGCAGCCAATTCCTACGACCACTTTTTACCATCTTCACATTTGGATGAGTATTAATAGAACCTACGTTGCTTATCGGCCATGCGGGCACTCTCTGCCAAGCAGCAGTTTGGGGAGTTTCAAGGCAACTCTGATAAAACACAACACAGGAGCTGACCAGACACTCCTGACCTTGCAAAATCCGCACTCCTCCCGGGAAATTTTCCCGGCACTGCTGCCACTTCAGGAGACTCCAATCACATCCTAAGTTTTCAAAAAACTTATAAATTTCCCACCTGGCCAGGCTCGCAGCCCTGCCAGCCCGCCGCCTTATTTTGCTAATTAACCTACTTAATAATCCTTTGAGAAGTTGGTACATCCCGCTGCCCGACAGGAACCACCTCGGTCTGTGCTCTGACACAGGCTGAACGCGCCGGACGGGGCTCGGATCAAAGCGTACCGAACCCTTTGTTTAC